>OZ026621.1:38507648-38617648 GCA_964020975.1 Hermodice carunculata
CATTTAAGCTTCGCCATATGTTTGCTGAATTAGGATTGAATTGGGTATTACTTGTATTCTATGAGCACTTCTTTAAGAATTAAAATAAGTGCTACTTCTGTACCAAGATTAATAGAACATTGGAGTAGTGATTCTGTGTAAACACCTCATGTTTCGAGACAGTACATGTAATGTTTGAAAGCAGGAATGTATAAAATGTATGTTGACTTAATCATTTATAAAACTAATTTTGTCATCATTTAAGTTCCTTATTATTTTGAAACTAATTTTTGTTATGGTAATTTAAGGTCCGTATTATACTCAAACAATCTCTCTCTTATGTGCTTTACACCAAACATAAATATGCATATATTATAGTACAGGACGCGAAACTATACTCAGTGATAGTGGTCTAAGGCTTTACTCTTTGGCCAACACCACAACTCTTTAGCAGTTACCAGGATCCATTCTTATATGAACAATCAATGCTCTTAAACTTTGGTGCACATTGGTATATGTTCTGTAGCATGTAGGTTTTCCTACTATCCATAAAACAATTATGTATACTTCAAGTTATCCGCAGTATTGGCCTAAGAATTGATAAAGGTGTGTTATTTAATAACAATGCGTTATTTTATAACAACCTACATCTCATCAGAATGTATTTGTATTCAATCTTTTATATATTCCCTGCCTAAATTTAGGATGGATTGTATACATACGTGAAGATCGTTTCGTGGCAGGTTAAGTCTACACAGGGATTTTGGCTGGGTGCTATAAAATACTCTGACTATGATTATGATATACAGAAGCTCTGTAAAAATATAATATCTTTAAAAAGGCTTCCTTTTTATATTTGAGGTATATATTATCAATTACAAAGTCAGTATCTACAGAAAGAAGGTTCTCAGCTGCCAACTTTAAAGGACTCAGGGACATACTTGACCCAGGTAGAGGAACAAGATAGTCTTGTGAACGGTAATGCTGCATGTAATAGTGGCACTTACACAGCAACACTGTAGACATGTTATTTAGAGCGACTGAACTTACAAAGTGGTATGCAAAAATTTTGGTCGATTTACACTTTCAGGCGGAGCAATTTTCTTTAAAGTCACAATTAATCATTTCCGTTCATGAAATGGACACCTCTGCTCCATTAATCTACACTGGATACATTTAGGAACCCACTATATGCTACCCAAATGCCTCTGGAGAAGGCTGTGGGTCTTGTACCTGATTGCTTGTGGGCCATAAATCAGCCTGGTATACTGCTGTTTTAACGCGGTGCAGGAAAGCTTCTTACATATGTGGCAAACTTTTAATATTCATGTTTTTGTCACAAAACTATAACCTTCTTATCTCCCTGACAGAGGGTGAAATGCTCGTTTTGTCGTGTATGATTACTGTTATCCACTCAAGCTTTTAGGCATGTGGTCAGTCGGTATGAAGCAACTACTGGGGGCCTCATGGAAAACTGACAAGTGCTGCTGCCACATCATTATAAATTTGCCAGGGCTACCGTGCTGATGTTTTGCTGATAGGTTTGAGTGCAGATGTTGTGTCACACCCACAGAAGGCCTCAGAAGCTGGCAATGCTTTGGCTGTCTTTTCCAATGATTTAGCAAATTCTGTTGACATTATAGTAGGTTAACTCTTTGCCAGGCTCAAACGCAATTCAAATGTTCACATGGGGCTAAAACTGCTGCAGTTCATGAAATTGTACCATTTTGTTTGCAATAAGGTCAGAATCAGCTATACGTGATTGCGTTGTATTTGCACCAAGTTGCAGAGTACGCACAATGTGGACAACACAACGATGCGAAAGCCTGCTTCTTCATTATTTCAGTCAGCCACTCTGCTGTCTCAACCAAAGTATCTGGCCAATTTACAGTTATGCACACATGTGTGCCATATGTCCAGCTGGGAAATTCCACCTATAATTTTACAAACTCAAACAGCTTTTTCTTCTTTTGGGACTCATGTAGAAAACCGGTTTTATTGTTCAAAGGTATCTACAGGCATTTTGTTGGTATTCAAACTTGAGACTGGGTGTCCATTTTGCATGTGTAAAACAACCTACAAATATTTACTTTTAATGAAACCTTATTAGACTCTCTATGTTCACAAATATCAGATAATGTATTATTATATCACCAGAAATGATGGCGCATATAGCATATTATACCAAGTGGCTATATTGGATTACATTACTTGTGAGAGGCAGGTTATTTATCGATTGAATGGACTACAAAAATAGAATAAAAAACAAGATGCCTTTGGCAAGCATACAGCATGTACACATTTGAAATATATAATTATTATATTTAGAACTGCTCAAAGACGCTTTTAGTAAAGGAGCCATAACTTTAAATTAATTCAGTGAATCAAAGCATGTAACGGGATAGAAATGTGCACAAGGTATCATTTACCTGATACTTTAGGTTAGGGTGCTTGCATTTTGCCCTGGAGATTTTGGTAATGCGTGAGAGCGCTATTAGGCAATCATTTTATAATTTTTGTAATGAATACTATACCCTAAGCACCTGAATATTACATAATTCCCCCACAATTGTATTATCATTTTCATATCACTTCGTTTTGGTCCATCATTCGCAGTTAAATATCATCTGAAGTGGGGGAAAAAGCACATTGAATACTTCATGGAAACCAGTTTGGATTTCCACCAGCTCCCCCTATGAGCATACCAGTCGCCGTTCACTAGGAGCCCGACCAAGAAATTTACTACGTGGACAATCAGAACTAACACGATAAAATTTGGTACTTTAGAGCAGTTTGCACGATTGTGTTTTGCTAAGCCATCCGACTTAAAGTACCCGCAGGTATTTATTAGTCTTATTAAGAATAGATTTCACATAAGTGCAAAATATTCATGGATGCCTTTGCAGCAAAACTGCAAATGTCACATTCAGTGGGTATTATGGGAAATCACTGCGTAGGTAATGTAGGGAGAGGAGACACCCCAGTGATTGATTGCAATCAGAACTTTCTAGTTTAGATTGTGAGTTATGGCATATTTGCATATGTATTTTCTAATAGATAGGGCAGCGCTGTCTAGTATACTCATTTGGTCATTTAGTGTATTGATCCTTCATGAGAGGCAGTCTTGATCTTATCAGTCTTCGTTCGTAGTTTTCATACAGCTTAGTAGAGGTCAGGGGCTAACTGGAATACTTTGGTAATAGCAGTTTCTTCCTGCCAACCTGCATGCTGCTTTCTTTGTCTCCAATAAACTAGAAATCTTCATCTGTCAGTGCCTGTTGTGACATTTTTCTACCTTTAAACCAGAACCCGATTTATTCAGAAGTATACCTTCATAAAGTTCGGTACCTTTGAATATCACATGCACTTTTAATTACATTTGTACCTACGAAAACGAAAGCAGCAGTTTGAAAAAAAAAAGAAAAAGAAGAAGAAGAAGAAGAAGAAGAAGAAGAAGAAGAAGAAGAAGAAGAAGAAGAAGAAGAAGAAGAATTATATTAAAATTGTAAAATAATTTTGCTCGTGTTTCCAAATCCGAAATACTTCTGAAGCGCACATATAACGCATCAAAGCCAAAGAGGCAATTATGTGTGTGCACAAATAGCCAGCTCACCTTGTGGCACTTACACATTTGTACAGGATAACTTTCGATGAGACAAGTATCTAGGCAAAAATTACCTTATAAGTAACCCTTAAAAATGCACCAGACCATGCGCAAAGTTAATAATCATACATCTACTGTACCAATAAGGGTCTCTGAGAACATAGTCAACAGTAATACGCACCAATAGATTTATCTTCAGCAGTATTTTTTAAAGTTCACCTGAAATG
The DNA here is from genome assembly GCA_964020975.1 of Hermodice carunculata. Classification (NCBI taxonomy): domain Eukaryota; kingdom Metazoa; phylum Annelida; class Polychaeta; order Eunicida; family Amphinomidae; genus Hermodice; species Hermodice carunculata. The sequence continues at coordinate 38,511,459 of OZ026621.1, forward strand.
ATGATTCTAATTGAAACAGGGGCATTCAAGAACAGAGCTTCGTTTCGTATTTTCAAATTCCAAATTGTCTTCCAAAGTTGATAAACTAGACGTGCACCAACGTGAGCATTAATACTATTTAACTAAAGGTATTATGAAGACGCCTACTATTTTAGCCAAAGTGGTGGTAAGCCAAACTGATGATAAACTCGATCATAAAAAAGCGTCACCTTTGAGACAAATTTAAGGCCGAAATTAAGGTTATTCGTGTTAAAACTTTATTAAATCTATACATGTCTATATTCATGTAATGTGAAAACATTTAAGCTGCATGACTGCTTTAGCCCTGTGTCCATTTTGACCTACATAAGCTTCAAAAATGCTACGCATGGTCACAATATGATATTCTTTGACTATTATGGCTTTGGGTGGGCTACTTTAAGTTCGTATTGCATTTTTTCTATACTCTAAGAGACCAGAATCCTCCAAAATATCATGGGGGGAAATACACTTTAGTGCATGCACCAGATACCACTAGATAGTAATTCCGCCGCAACACAGTTGGATGCATAAAGACGCAAAGTGCAATGTAACAGTTTTAGGATTCTTGGTGGGGCACAACATAACTTGCTTGCAGCAGAAGGTAGGTTTCCGTGCATGGTAAAATAAAATCCCATTATACAACATGGTAAAATAATACCCCACTATACAACATGGTAAAATAATACCCCACTATACTGAATGATAAACGTTGCATTCACAATGAAAAAAAAGCTAAGGTCGACTGGCTATAGTTTTTTTTTTTTTCTTTCAAACAGGCAAGGTTATTCCAGTGAAGTGTATGTTTACCATGAGGTATCACGCCATTCTAACTTCTGCGCAACAGAATCTCACGGATTGCAAGACATAAATCTGCCGCGCTGACACGCTAAATTTAAATGTATTCAGATGGTTGTATGTCACAACTGCCCGTATTACCTCTGTCTATCTATCTATCTATCTATATATATATCTATCTATCTATCTATCTATCTATCTATCTATCTATCTATCTATCTATCTATCTATCTATCTATCTATCTGTCTGTCTGTCTGTCTGTCTGTCTGTCTGTCTGTCTGTCTGTCTGTCTGTCTGTCTGTCTGTCTGTCTATATGTCTGTATGTGTGTTGGTCTGTCTGTCTGTCTCTCTATCTGTCTTTGAACCTAGTGTCCAAGCATTTTAATTTTTGATGGGTTCAAAGCAGACAAATCGGCCCACAGGACACATTTATTTGTATTTTCTACCAACATTTTCAATGAACATATTAATGTTTCCATCAAAGATGCATCCTTATACCTTGATATCTATTGGTGAACCAATGGGTAAGGTGATCAGGAGAGTAGCATAAAACATGTTTTGAAAATGTTATGTAATGAACCAATTGTTTGAGTCTGAGTTGTAGCAATTCAATTCATTCACTGGAAACACGTTAAAATGTGTTAGTCGTTTCATTGGAATGCATTATAGTGTATAGGAAACGATGAGCAGAACCTTCTTCTTTATCACTATTAAATAGAGCTATCATAAGATAAAACTGACAATACATAATTGTAGTGCATAAACAAATTTCCTTTGTTTTTTGTTTGTTTTTTTTTTTTTTTTTTTTTTTTTTTGATACTCAAGTGAAAAATATGCACAATGTTAGCTAATTTGGAAAAAAAAAATAGTCTCTCAACGACAGAAAGTAGTCCTAATATAAACGTAGTCAATATTCTTTCCTAATAACCATAGTGTAATTGCTCTTTCGGAAATTGTCTCCTATTTAAATGACTCTTTTCCCGAAGGTTTGATACATAAACATGACTGATGTCGATGGGTAGGTTGCACCTTTTCACAATAGTAATAAGAATCTGAAATCTTTGACATATGCAAGTTATCGTCAATAGTAGCTACAGTTTTGTGCATACCAATAATATCTTCCGCATATCCTCTGCAAACAGCTCTAATGTAAATGTTGTGGCTTGTGTACATACATCAAAATAGAGTGATATGTTGAGCGTAAATATCATGCTGTGTTGCCAAGAAAGAGGGAATCCGCAGGCATATATACTGTGCCGAGCAACTGTACTTTGCTATTACAAATTAAACATTTGTTAATAAATAGCCATCAAGCCATACCTACATTAAACATTTTATATGTTAATAGATAAGCACTAACTCGTATATGTATAACATCCAGATCACAATGCGATGACTCATTATCGCACAAGCAAGCATCTGTGAGATTAATATGTAGGTAATATTTTCTTCAACTGCCGAATGCGCAAGGCGATGGTATTTCAATATTTGGAATAAAAATCAACGAGAATGCTGTAACTTTGAATCATGGAATGACCGAGTCTCGAACCAGCAACGTTTGGCACTAATCAGCTAGCCAATACTGAGACCGACATATATCCACTGCAAAAAATGCCCATTTTTTCAAAACAAACAGTTCAATGGAGTGAGGTATGTGTTAATTCGCTTTCCTGTATATGCACAATAATAAACAGAGACTGTGTGAGATGTAGTTATACACATATGGGCCTATCTGGTAGCTTGTTTAAGCAAATGGATATTTCAAAGTAAACCAGTTTTATATTACATGAGTTGTACAAATAAGTGCAACAGTGCCGGGTCATCTCGAACCCACACAAAAGACGTAGGTCTTTCTGTTTATTTTGCTTTTCTTAATTTCAGTATCTTGTCGCATTACACAATATATGCTTTGACCGACCAAACGCTTTAAATTTCCGGCTTTTGCAATTTATTCAGAATTTTCATTATGACTTCATAGTCAAAATTTGAAGAATTATAGTAATGATGTTGTTTAGGAGAGAATGCTGTTTACCTTGATATTTTATATAATAAATATATTCACTCAAATACCTGTCAAGAGTCTTTCTTGCTAGTTATTACTTTCTTTTGTCCTAAGAACAACACAAAATACACCCTGGTGTATAAAATATATACAACATATACAATTATTAAACGGGTCAGACGGCAAAATTATGCAAACTTAAGTCGTTTGAGTTTTGAAATCTTTTGAGTTATACACCTCCCAGTTTTCCTCTACTTATAAGATTAACATTAATGACAAACTTATTCGGATATCTTTCATTGAACAACAACCTGAAGGTCAGTATATAGCATCAGTTATTTTTGACAGACCCATGGTGTAACTAGATCACAGTGTCAATACCTTGATATGTATGCAGTGGCGAGTCAAAACATACCTTCTATACTCCGAAGAACATATTTGGGCACTGAGCCCACAGATATGTTGTCCTATCAAATACGTAAGGGCAAGCTAAATAATGATGTTAATTTTTATATGCTGTTACCAAGAACGACAAATGAAGCGACTTCTTCATTTATACTATAAGGATGGGGACTTGTTTGATATTCAAACATTTCGTATGCAGACGCAATTCATTAATATTATGCCCGTAAACCTGGCCATTGCCTGCGAAACGTCCTAGTGCTACACAACTAGGCCTGCGGTATCGTTGTAAAAAGTTTGTGTTCGGAACGAGCGAGACTCGAACTTGCAACCTTGGAGATCGGTTTGTATATTGAGCTAACCTCCACACTCGATTGTGGAGAGCCATCTTTGATGCGGGTGGTCACTTGCCGGCCAAGCGCACGTCGCAACTTAGGAAGGCTTCACTTGTGCTGCCATTCTGTCACTAGCCTAAATACAGACTGCTGCATATTCGACAGTGAAATGCAATAAATTAGATAGCTGGATTATGCTACCATTTTATTACGCCAATTGGTTTACTGATGTGAGGGTTAGTTTTGTGTATTTTGATTTATTACTTGGAACAATGGTTCTGAACTTGTGATGGGAACTTTATCGCTCCAACTTACGACCGTTCACATCATCCAACTTGAAATGCTGCAAATCCAAATACACGACGAAGGCTGTCAAATTTAGCTCTCCGCAAACGTCCGGAACAATCATCGTCGTCTCTCGCAGATCGTCGACTCGCGTGGTCATCGTTTTTTGTTTTTTGTTTTTGTTTTTTTGTGTTTTTTTCTGCATGCTGAACGTAACTTAACAGTGTGAGATAAGCAGAAAGACACCTTATTATTACTATTTAGTATTCTCACTTCTGATGGAACCATGTTTTTTTATCATAGTATATTCTATGAAAAGAACGATGGTAATTTTTGCTAGATCAAAATCACATGGAACACCAATCAAACACATGCTGGCCTACTTGAGTGTGCGACTGACACTGACAAAGTGCATGGCCGATGCATTTTACGCACGGTTCAGAGTGAGGTAAACATGGCACCCAAAACATACGTGGTGGCAAAGGGAAAACGCTGAGTTTATTTTGATTCATAACTTATCACACTAGGTGAGTTAGGTTTCACCGAACTCAAAGGATGAAGTTAAGACAGTGACTTATGTCATTAAAACAATTTTAGGACAGTTTAAGCTTATTACTTTGCAAGAGAAGACTCCTTGGAGATGTTTCGTTTTGGTTATACATATTTAATTATACTGGGCTTACCCATGATACAAAATTACAAATAACAATGGGTTATCCAGATATTGAGAGACAAACAATAACACACACACATATATATATATTATATATATATATATATATATATATATATATATATATATATATATATATATATATATATATATTTATATATATATATATATATATATATATATATATATATATATATATATATATATATATATATACATATATATTTATATATACATATATATATATATATACATACAATACGCACAATCATTACAAACTATGTTACCATATAAATGTAAACATAAGAAAATAGTGTACAAATAGTATACAAATATCAATAGTCAATAGGACATTGAAAGACTCAGATTGAGAATATAATGTAACGTAATTACACTTGGCATAATATTCACTATTACAATAGAAACTGGGCGTAATCATCGCCAGTAAATCAAGAATATATATAATTAATTATAATTTTGGTCAACCTGTAACCAGACGTCATAAGATACACAGCATGGAAAGTATGTTTCTTACATAATTTGATCAGTAGGTGACAGATCGCAATAATTGAAGAGGGACGAGATAATAAAAATGCATGATTTTGGAAGGGATTAGAAAACTCATCGTCTGCTTTCAACTACATAATTTTGTACTGCGTCAGATATCTGTATGTTAAGACGATCCGGTAGTTATTTGCTGCCAAAGAGGAATATATGACTCTGTCTTTCGCTAGCTATGTGCATTATTAAGTCAGGGTAAACCCCAGTAGCTAAAAGAGGTATTGTATTATACAGTAGTTTCTTTCTATGGGAGCCATATTTAAGACCAAAAAGAAAGAATTTAGTAGCGTCTTCAATTGGGGCAAGTAGTACTTGAAACTATATTTACTTTACTGAGGAACTATATTTACTTTATAGAGGTCAATGTTAAGCCTGGAGAAGCCCACCCTAGCTGGGTTAGGTAGGTATTAGAAACCGAGGCTCATAGAAGAAAAGGTCGTGGACATTGTCAACAGCTAGCAAGGTTGTCTTGAGTCTTGATTTGGAAATTTGGAGTGAGATTGAATCTCTAATATCCAGGTAAGTTGTTTCAAAGTGTTATAGCATCAGTGAGGAATGAGCTGTCAAAGCGGGGAGTCGTGCCCTGGGTGGGGAATGTGTGTCTAGAATGACATGTTGCGCGACCAAAGTTAGGAGGGGACAGGGGATTGTTCAGATAAGAAGGAGTGAGATCATGGGTCATTTTGTTGAACAAGATTAATTTAAAATATTTGCGACTATTAGCGAGGGTAGGTCATCCGAGTTCTTGTAAAAGTGTGATATGAGATGTGTGTTTTAGGGCACCAGTACATATTTTTGCCGCATCATACTGGATAGAGTAAAGTAAATCTGACAGCCCTTGGCCACAGTTATCGAAAAGGACACCACCATATTCCATAACTGGTCTAACAACAGAGAAATAAAGCCTGACCAGTGTTTCTTCAGGCAAGTTTGAATTTAAACCTGTGAAGGAGAGCAATGTGCTGGTTGGCCTTATTTACAATACGGGTTATCTGAGTATGCCACGATAAATTACTGCTAAGAGTAATACCTGATATGTGTGGGAGGTGGCCTCAGGTAAAACTAATGGACCAAGATGAACTGTAGGAAGGTGAGGCTTAATAACTTTGGTAGTGAAGACAACAGATACAAATTTCAGGGCATTGAAGCTGATATGCCATAATTGAAAATGAAATGATGTGTTCAAGACAGCAAAATCCTTTGAAAAAGTATGTTTGCAAGCGAAAGTGCTACAATGCAAAGGGAAATGATTATTTGATTGTGAGCAGTGCAGTCTAGTTGAAGGCAAACTGTGGAAAAAGTAGGCTTGATGAAAAAAAAAAAAGACCAATAGTTATTCTATACTGAGCGAGGCTAATACCCATCGATGACAGAGAAAGAGTATGGGAGTTCGGCTTACCGGCATATATATATATATATATATATATATATATATATATATATATATATATATATATATATATATACATATATATATATATATATTTATGTCAGGGTGGTGTGTAAAGTGTAGCAATGCCTTTATTTTGGGACACGTTTCAGAAGGTCAAGTTAGTGCCGGTGACTTTAGTGTAATTATGGCCACTTGAAACACTTGGATAGTAAACAAAACGTGGAGGGATATGTTGCTAAACAACTTGTTTCAGGAAAGAGTTGTGGCAGTTGTTGCCGATAAATCACACTCTGTGCCAAAGTGGTACGCCACAACTTTATGTGAGCATGGTGATAAATAAAAGTTCATTTTGGGAAATAAAACTATGCTATCGAGAGACATATTGAAAATCTTAGTCTTATGTTTGAAATCTTTAGTATGTCATGTGAACATTGTAGTTCAAATTGCAACAGTGGCAGGACGTATTGATACAAGGTAACAAGAATTTACTTTATCTTTGATCATGGAATGATGAAATAGATCCTTAGTGCATTTTGTAAACATTGCAGGCGCACGCCAGGGCTGTGTTGATCCTCTGGCGATTATATAATGACTAAACTTGATTGGCCAAGAGCACATCTATGATTATTAATGAACAATTAAGCATGAGCAGCACTGGCAGTCTGGCCTTGATTACAACGTCAGTGACTGTGATAATGATTCCCTTTGTGACAGAGCCTATAGCTTGGAACAAGAATGATACCAACATGCATCAGGCTCTAATGTAACATTCATAAACAGGAATATTCGAGTCTGCGTCACTGACAACCATGAGCATGGATTGTGTTCCAACTGTTCCAACAGACATTGCAGCAAATGAATCCTTTCTTAGCTAAATTTGAAGCTGTCTAAGCTTAGGATACACCTGAACACTGAAATAAGCATGAGGAGCTATTGTGAGTCTCATAAAAGGACAAAGATTCAGATGTGGCATGACAGTTGTGCTGAAGGGATTGACGTCACTGTCTATAAGTTGTTCAATGACAAGGTAGGTGTGAATAGTAAGTGTTTTATTCAGCTTTCATTATCACACCAAAGAGGCCACTCAGGTATGATCCCATTTTTTGGATTTATTTGTGCATCACGACATAAACGCATTTGATTTATAAAGGATGTGTGGAACAGTTTGATATTATATAAGGTAGTTTCAATTTTGCTAGCTCGCAAAAAAAATAGTAAACACACACACACACACAAACAAACAAAAAGTAGCAATACCCTCAACTAATTATAATATATTGCCTCATACATGGATTGCAAAAAAAATCAGTACAATTGTTAGGTTCACATAATTATTGCATCATTATATAATAACTCTATTCCAGTGAATATCTATATAACAAGTTTTCATTATTACCAAGAAACTTCTGAAACGACCGTTTTAATTTCATTTTTTGAATATCCCCATTTCCCATTTTTTGAAATAGTAGTAACTGTTGAGAGACAAAGAGAAGCATAAGCTCAAATTTCCCCAAAAAGCTAATCCCTCATTCATCTGATTTTTAGCTCTATGAGCCAAAATATTGATAAAGCGTTTGTAACCTTTGACAATATTTATATAACTGTGTTCTCTTTACATTGCTCTTTCTACAACACCAAAGACCAATTATTCATATGCTCACACCAAAACGTTTCTTAAGTTATTGTTTAGTTAATTAAGACCGAGAATTATAAGTCATCACGTAACTATTTATCGCACAAAACAATGATATTCATGTATGCCTTCTTTGCAAGGATTGTTCACATAATGCACATCCGTAAATGTGATGTCGTTGACTTAGTTACCCATTTTGTGACAATTATGGTCTGGTATATGGCATCATATTTTTCATATGAATAAGACACTCAGAAAAGCGGTTTGTGCTTGTCAGCCCATCTTCAGTTAGCTCCAGTGTCAAAAACCCGCTTACTTGGATGAAACTCTAACTGTCTTTGCTGGACAATTAAGGCCCTTGTCTCTTTACATGTCTGATTTTGATGATTTAAAATATGCCCCACTGCCATCATAATATGTTAAACTGTCGAGACGATAATATTCGGAATAAATTTAAATTCCGCTTAACTGTTAGACACTTCCTTTAAAAAACCGAAATATAGGGTAGCTATGTTAGAAACCAGCGCCATTTTTTTTTTTTTTTTAATTTATAATTTTTCAATTATTTGATTGATCGCTACGTAATGACGTTTGCTTGATGCCAATGTCAGGACTTTTAAACATGCAATAAGTGAGAATGTTTGGTTCTTTCAATTGCAAATTGATATGTTAAACTTTGCATGTTGTCATACAGTTCAAATAATAGTTTCGTAAATTACTCATCGGGGACTAAACTCACCATGGTCTATTTTGTTCATTTGTTTTAGTTTCTGGAGGTGCTTTTGTAAATATCTATCCATTGGTCCAAAGGATCTCCCGACCAGACAGGGTGTACATTTAATGTATACTCATAAAAGGAATCTTCACCTTTTCTCAAGCCTCTCATTGTGACTCATATTTGGTTATAAGGTATTTGTGCTTTTAGAATTAACAGTAACTTACAATAAACACCACGACAGGGAACTTAAACTGCCCATGAGACACACATACAAAGCAAATATCCTCTTTTGGTCACTGCATGAGCCCACTGAAATTTAATACCTGTACACAGTCCATTCATATGTGAGAGCAAAATCTGCAGGTCAGTACAAAGAATTAACACATTCTTACTGCAAAATCGTGGGAACAATATTCAATGCATGTACTGCTATGATGCATCCACAATCTAGCACCAAGCGTATATAACTGAAATTGAAAGATTACCAAACATTGAGAGGCCGTCTGAAATAAAAAGCATGAATCCGAAGGAGGGCCAATAGGCTTTTCATCAGCTAATCACAGGTTGCACACATCACATGGAGCCTCCTCCTCCTGAAAAGCGTGTGCACAACCAAGGGAAGGTAAAGGGCAATATGTACACAGTGAATTTTTTATGTCAACACAGGCGATATAGTAGGCTACCTGAAAATATATAATTTGAGAAATGTTCCTGGCGATAAAGTGTGAAAATAAGGCTTTACTATGATAGCTGACTAAACGAATCAAGGGCGGAAAACTCTGAGTACCGTGCCCAAAGCCCTCTTGAATAAAAATATAGAGTCGTGTTGTCGGTCTTCAGATATTTGTATAAAACTGGTTAGGAGACATCTAACCACCACTCCGAGCTCAACTGAGAGGCATGCACATTCTCACTTCACATTTTATGCAAACTCCCAGAAATAAAAGCAACCCAAAGCTATATTTTGACATAATGTCCCTACAATCTGTGTTAAATAAAGGAGAAATTTCCTTCCTTGCAATTCTTGGAGCGAATCGCTTCTTTGCACTTACCATCAGAATGTTACAAACACCCTAACAAGAAGCTGACAAAGCTTTCCGTGAGGAACACCCTTCTCCACTGTGAGTCCATGACGGAATCCCTGTTATTATAATGGACTGGATACATTTGGGTATTTTATACAACGGCCAAGGATATGTGCACTATACTCAGAACGGCCAAGTGAACGTGCATCAGTTCCTGAAAAGCCCACTCATTTGCAAAACTGAAGCAAACCACGGTGATTCTTTAATTACTGAGACCTCTTAAATGAGTTCAACTGTTGGGGGCAAGACAGCCCCAAATGCTTAGATTAAACAATAAAAGAGTTACAGCTAGTCTTGTCAATGGAAGGAAATTTAGAATAGCTGATAACAATTTAATATGTTTAAACCATGAAAAATGAAACAAAAGCTCAAACTGTACGTGTGATTTATTGACACACAAGAAGCAAAGACACAAATTAGTCATCAATAAATACCGCATAAAATTTTGCCGACAAAGTTCTCTCTTGGCAAGCACTGACAACCAATATTAACCGGCGACTTTATCATTTTACAATGACGTCTGACGTTTAGATCATGCCTGAAATAAATAACCAATTGTCAACAAGCATCGTATTCCAAAATGTCAGAAATACGCCTTCATGCCAAATTCTATTTCAACATGAAAACAGTTTTGTCCTCATTCCACATAACTGCACTGGTAAGAAACACAGCACCACCTATTGACAAAATTAAGGTGTCCTTGTGCAACAAGTAAATTGATTTCTTCCCTCCTAGGAGTGACATCACAACAAACTTTAAATCTGTTATTAATGGGAGCACCACCTGGTCAACAATGTTGCTGTAAACCTAGCATTAACACCACTATCCCAATACACTTACCATGCTAAGGCACTTAACTGGTCATTCACAAATCCAAAATTCGTTAAGAATAAAAAAAAATAATACTATTGCCTCTTAATGTGCTAACTTGGTGGCGACCAAGTCAATGTCATATATGAGGAAAATTGAGATTAAATTTTTGGAGAAGTTGCAAATACCCCCCCCCCCCCAAGAAAAAAAAATCGGTTATAAAAAAGGCTTAATGAGTGGATATCCTTCATGTAGCCATCTTTCTTTTCATGCATGAACTCATTGACGGCTTCAGGTGTCCAATTGTGGGCTGTTGTTGCATCTGTCACTGTCTTTAGAATATCGATGCTACTGGTGTCAGTCTTTCGATATTAACTGAATTCTACTCCATTCACGGAGGACACTAGTGTTTGCATATAGCTTGGTGTGACTCTGTTATGCGATTTTTTGTATCTCTGGATGCTGCTGTACAATATTTTCCAATTTTCAGACTTCTACCATATTTTGCCCACCTTTGAGCTATGTTTTCTCTGTGAAAGAATTTACACAACGCAACTGGGACAAAAAGCCACTTTTATACCTGTTGGTGCATTTTTACACTTTGTCTGTTGCCTCCGATACATACTTGTTGAGTTCGCCCTACATTTAAAAAGGATAGAATGACTGTCGTGCGCAGTGGGGCAGACCCACCTTTTTATTTCAAACTGGAGAAGGAAAAGTATCCAAATATAAATTAGTATTATAGTGAAAAACAGATAACTTTACGCCTCTTTCAACACAACTATCAATTTTGTGATGAACTAATATTTATTAAAAGAAAAACAAAGTTGAACTCAGTATATTACAAGGTCAACAATAACTGGGTATTTTGATTTGAAGTTCAAAGTTAAACTGATAATAATGCGTGTTTTGTTTTATATATTACTAATTCAATATTCTGAATTTGTTGACGATATTTGCCTATTATCGCTTATGCAACTGACTTTCGTTACATCGACTGTTCTCATTTTTCAAACATTTAACTTCAATATTAACTTGCATTGCAACACTAGATATTAAGATAGATGGCTAAATGATGAATATATATACATAGAAGCAAAAAGTTCAAGAAAACATTACCCACATTCGTTAATGTCAGGCTAACACTGAAACAAAGTTAATGGCAGCAAAGGTATGGATTCAAGAATTTCCAAAACACCAACTTTCAGTTTCAAATACCAATGTGAAGAAACAAATGCCACTCCTGATTTGAGACACAAAAAAAAAAAAAAAAAAAAAAAACAACTGTTGGTTTTAAATGGGGCCTTTTAACTTATGAAATATTCTTTAGAAACAACACACTTTGGTTATTTTAAATCATATAGGCCTAACCAGTTAAACGCCAAAATCTATCACCTGTTTCAAAGTTAAAAATAAAAAGACATGGTTATCTTGCCACTTCTTAGTATTCTTGATAGGTAGATTTAAAATGTAAAATGGTTAGATATATGGTACTTGGCTTCTTTACAGCAATCGGGATTTGGGAAATCAGACAAAGTTTACATGAAACCTAATGTTTTATTTGCACAGCAAAAGCTTAAAACTACCATCTTTGTATATTCGAAAAATGCAGCAGATAAAGTTGCCGATAGGGCGCACTCCCGAATAATATACATTTGAGTAGGATGATCCCACTGTGTACACTAGGCAAGTATGCCTTTCCATTAATTATTATTGGCGTGCGCCCTTCCCTTGAACACTATTGATGTGAATATCTTTCCATTAACCATATATTCAATAAATATGTCTTTCAAACTGCCGTTTCTAATTTATTCTCATTTTCACAAACTGCATACTTTTTTTAAAATTCCTTAATTTTGTATTTCATATTTTCGCCATTATTTGTCTCGCTCGCCCATTATGTGCCTTTGTAAGAGCATATATCCGGCTAAATAATAGTGTTATTCCTGAGCTTCTGGATTCTCCTGTCTTTATCACTCGCTGCTATTTTCACTAAAGACAGTGTAGGCTTAATGAAGTTTTTTTTTTCTTATGGGGGATTTTTTTATGACACTTAGTTACATATTTCTTTTTCTTCATGCGTCTATGGATATATGTGCCTACCTGATAGCTATATTCTTGAATTTCAGAGTAGAATCTGTCTGTTTATTTCTTTCAGTTTCTCAGTCTGAAATGAATTTTGTATTTTCAGCTTTGCATATTTAGTCTCTTACTATTTGATAATTTTCTGAGATCAATTTTATTGACGAGTTTGTTAAGTATTTCTTCCTTCACATCCGTTTCAAAGCAGTCAGACTTTCTGTATGTTGGAGGTTTATCTGCTGCACAGGGACAAAATATTTCCACAATCATATTCTTGTTTTTCTCAACAGTTGAAGGAGAGCACCGATATTACAAACGATTGTACGAAACTAATCCATCCTCAAAACAAGAATATTTACTTGATATCGTTTTCTTTACCTGGTTGATAAGTCTACAGGTAACTTATAGCCTGAAGCGACCCATAACATGTTAGAAGGTGCAACTATTGGGATTTTTGCCCTGACTTATTGGTCTGAAGCTATTTGATGCAAAGGGCAGGAACATTGAATCTATACATGACGAGTCAAGACCCTATGCTTGGATAGTTTTTACAGGATTGAATATTTCCTTGTGAAAGATTTTGTTGTTTCAAATTACCTGAATGGTGAGTGTATGGGAAATTAAGACAAAGGTCAGGACAGTAATATTGGGGCCATACCATGACACTTAGTGAAGATTGCAGCTTCCAGTGTTTAAAGGAATTTCCTTCATACGGGATATTTTCTGAACTGACTTAAAGGATATATGGTTTTCTACATGCATATAATATATTTGAAATATATCTTTGCATGGAAGGCAACGGAATGGAAATTGTATGCAAATGTTCAATAACTTTTTCAAACATGATTTATATGACCCTAGTTCTTATATCCTAATTTTGCCAGAAAGTGACTTCGAGCAAGACCAAATTAACATTTTTGATGATTTGAATCAAAACATACCCATTCCGGGCCAGGCATATCAGCATATATTGCCATGTCCGAATCTGGCCAAGTACAGCAAGCTTTTGACGACAAAGACAAATAAGCAGCTATGGTAATAATCGTTATATATTTCAAATAAAACAAACAAACAAAAAAACAGCATTGTTAAAAGTTCTAAGTCCCAGGGAAAAGACCCTCTCTGTCCGTACAGTGGGTTCAATATTCAAGAAATATCGTTGTAAATGCATTAATCGTATCTACATGCCATTAAACGTAGGTAGAGTTTTCTTCATCACGCTGGCATGGGTAATTAGTTACAATATGCATAAGTACTGGCACTAGTATAATAATAATAATAATAATAATAATAATAATAATAATAATAATAATAATAATAATAATAATAATAATAATAATAATAATAATAATAATAATAATAATAATAATAATGAATCAGACATTTACTCCCCTGTTATGCCAGTGATATTATGCCGTGATTTATGTAAATGAACAAAAAACGAAGGTAACTGTCGGTAACCGGTGGTAGGCGACAGATATAGGGCTTCGGACCTTCCTTCCTTTGCATGTCCCTGTATTTCGTCCTTTCTACTGGCATTTTGTGTAGGGTAAAACTGGGACACCCTGCCAGTGGAAAACTTCATACATTACACTGTTACAGCACCTACAATAACATTCCGAGAACACAGATTAGTTATCGGTCTATCTATCTATCTATCTATCTATCTATCTATCTATCTATCTATCTATCTATCTATCTATCTATCTATCTATCTATCTATCTATCTATCTATCTATCTATCTATCTATCTATCTATCTATCTATCTATCTATCTATCTATCTATCTATCTATCTATCTGTCTGTCTGTCTATCTATCTATCTATCTATCTATTTATCTATCTATCTATCTATCTAACATAAAATGTATTAATTATGTTTTTGACAGGTATTCTTTCATAGTGAAAGTGATTTATAAGCAAAAAGTATTTAGCTGATTCATCATTTGCCACGTTAATATTTATTCATTATTATGTGGGTTGTCTCTGTTAAATATTTAGCTTAGACAAGGAGCCGCTGTTCATAGAAATATGTGCGGGTATAGGCTTCGAAACATGTTCTGAGTAGTTTCCCGCTGAGGACCCTAAAATTTATTTGGGCTAATACAGCTTAAGTAAAAATTATACAGGAGAACGTGTGCAATATGGATAATAGTACTTCCATATGTACATAGGTTAGACAGTGACAGGTTAGCCTTAGGAAATTAAGGAGTTGCGAAAAAGGGTAATGACTACTAGGAAGTGGTTCTGCACAAAAAGTCAAAAAACACAATGTATATGTATGTATGTATGTATGTATGTATGTATATATATATATATATATATATATATATATATATATATATATATATATATATATATATATATATATATATATATATATGAAGCGCCCTATAAGCTTTAATTTACGGTGACATATAAGGTTTGTAGCAATTGGCTTCGGCGAGCGTCTCGCCTTGTCACATTACCTTTCTCTTACATTTATCCGAGTTTCAAATGTTTAGTACACTGCCGAATAGAATGGCGGACCCCTACAGAAATTTGCATCAAGGTTGCGGTCAATAAAACGTCGAGTCTAAGCACTGCCTGGTTAGTTTCTGCTGTCTTGCATTAACTTCATTGCCAACTTCGTTTTGGACTTTCAATGACTTTGTTCGATCTCATGTTAATTCTTTCCACCTTGAAACCGCGTCAGGTTTTAACAAGCGGAAACCATGCCCGATGTAAAAGGCAGTTCGGGACGGAGGCCTGTGCTCAACTGCAATTGATGATACGTTAGGTTGCATAGTGTGCCCATTCTCTACATTTCAAAAACGCAACAATTAAGAAAAACTTGGCCGCCATATGTAATGCTAACATCAAACGTGGTAAGGGCGCCATTTTCCTGGATCACCGTAGCTGTCATCCAGTCCGACTGCAACTCCTTCTCAGAGATACTAAAAAGACCAGCACCATATACCAGTGAGAAAGCAGCCATTTATTATCTGTACTGAGAGAGGTGGTCAGTTTCTGGCATGATGGTGTCTTTGGCGTATATTGCGATTTGGTTATGGAAGCCGCTTTGTTATTAGACTGGTTTGGTTGTTTGAGCACAAACTGATGTAATATTTATTAAAGAGGAGGTTACAGGAGTGCCTCGATTTCACACTGCATGTGGTAAATTTACACCCTATACGTCAGAGTAAAATGTCGCTGTACACATGACTCTATGATGAGCAAAATGTTCACGGAAGTGCTCATGAAGACATGAAAACAGTTCATTTACACTATGGTGTTGTTATCAAAATACTTGGAACAGGGCACCAGCTATGCTCTCGAGACTGTCATCAAAGTTATTTAAAGCTCTACTATAAGTGCTATCTTGCGTTACAAAATATACAGCGCGATATACAACATGATCTGTAGAACGTATAGGACATTTGTAAGGCAATGGTATATGATTACAATATTAAAACCATATACTTATTGTGCTGGATTTAATGTCAACACAACCTTTATTTATGTATTTATGTATTTTATTCTCTGTCGAGGTTTCACGGAAATGAATGAGCATTACAAATGGAAGTTATTGATTTTGCAGTTCACGATATCCCTGTTTTTGAAGTATTATTAAGCGTGATGACCCAACAGTCTTAGGCTATAAGTGTAGTCTCTACAACTCAGTGTTTTGCGTATTATATACGGTCACTATAATTATATTTTTAGTGCATTCCCTTTTAGTGGCTAACTGTTTCGTTTCTTCAAATAGTTTTAATTGGATTGCTGTTTTGTAAAAGCAGATCGCATTTCGAAATATCTGCCGGTATTCTGCCAATATACGGCAACTAAAATCAATGTAGAGCTTCAGTTATTCTTGGAGAAAAATCTATAACGTCAGACGTAGTAAGTGTCTTACAATTAGCTTTTTATGTACAATAAAGTTGTTGTGACATATTATTCGCAAAGTCCATATGATGTTCAGCAATTGTAGTGCTCAATGACCCCAATAATAAAATATCGTAGTCACGATGTAGGAGCACAACGAGTTAAAATCTATTGGTAGGCTATGTTGCAAACGCCTTTACCTTGACACGTTACCTGTAAAAAACAAAAAGTTCACTGTCCCTTGCCAGCGTGTATTTCGCAATTGTTTCATTTTTTTCCGAAATGTAAATTACTATTACACTCCCCATTGACCAACTTAGGCTTGTTATTTTGTACGAATTAACAGATACCTATTCAAGTTGCAAAACTAGCTCCAAATCAGGCATCCAGAACAACATGACCTGATGAAAATTTATGTTTTGCTCTTCCACAGGCTATGATTTCTTTAAATTTCATAACGCTCTGATTGACGCTTTTGGAGACGTCAAAAACAGAAAAAAATAAAAAATAAAAAATAAAAAATAAAAAAGACAGCGCCAGCTCATAAACAGAATATGCTATCGGGGTCTCCAGAGGTGTCCCTTACCTATTTTAAAGCAACTGATCCCGTGCTTTTGGAGATATTTTTCAACATTTTGTCAATAGCGGGCAAAATTCGTTACAAAAGTTAAAACATGTAGGGAGCATGACCATTTGAAGACACTTAGCAGAGACTAACCCAAGGAAGATACCCACTAAGTTGGAAGTGGCTAGGGCTCCTGGATGTGTAGACGTTGCAGCAGATGGACGAAAGACAGCAGCAAACGGACGATTTGCATGGACCCATACTGCTAGTCCAGCTGACTGAGAGTAAGATGTATGCATTCATCAATAAGTGTCCCACACAAAAAATCTTTAAAAAAAACAACAGGATTCTATGCTTACATCCCCTAGTGAACGTCCACGAGAAACAGTCTTGTCACCTTTCTGTAAAATCTGAATAACGGTTTCCGAAAAGAGTCCGAATGATAAAAACACACAAATATTCATAAAAAGTTACGAATCACAGTCGCCGGATTAGTAAACTAACAACCAGGAGTCCAATGGAGTGCGTATCTATCTATCTATCTATCTATCTATCTATCTATCTATCTATCTATCTATCTATCTATCTATCTATCTATCTATCTATCTATCTATCTATCTATCTATCTATCTATCTATCTATCTATCTATCTATCTATCTATCTATCTATCTATCTATCTATCTATCTATCTATCTATCTATCTATCTATCTATCTATCTATCTATCTATCTATCTATCTATCTATCTATCTATCTATCTATCTATCTATCTATCTATCTATCTATCTATCTATCTATCTATCTATCTATCTATCGATCGACCTACTTACCTACCTACCTACCTACCAACCTACCTACCTACCTACCCACCCATCCATCCATCCATCCATCCAGCCAGCCAGCCAGCCAGCCAGCCAGCCAGCCACCCAACCAGCCAGCCAGCCAGCCAGCCATCCATCCCTGTGTTTGTACATTTGTTTGTTGTTGTCTTTTCTGAACGGCAGTTTGACGACTGAATGTTATTCTGATGGCTTCAGTCGGCCCTAGCAAGCAATAATATATATGCATAATGAAGAGCTATGTCTGGCTTCGGATAAAGTCTACCATGTTGGCTTTGAATAACGTCTGCCATGGAGCTATAAAAACTTCACACGTCCAATAAACAGTTTTAAGGGCGCTAAGGACTGCTGTTTACACACTATTTGACACCTTTTTATGCCCCTCCATCGGCACAATGTAACCATGCTCTGCAAAAACTCACTTTCATTAGTGCCTATACCAAATGCCTATGCTTTGCAGGCTGAAAAGGATAGAATGCATAACTCAACTGAAAAGCTTACACTTGGAAGTGAAGGACACACATTGCCAGAACGCAACCCAGCTGTGCATCTCTGGCTGCAGATCATGACCTTATTACTTCTATCTTCAGGACTGAAATCCAGTATAACAGGTCAGTCAATCGCGCAGTATTTGTAGTGGCATTGATTAATGTGATGTATCTATTTTGGCATTAAGTGCAGGCCACAGCAAAAAAAAAACGACGCTTGTAAAAGATATTGTATAACATCTGCCATAAGAGATCTCCCTCTCTTGAGAGACCACTTTGCTGTTCTTACTATGATTATTTACGTGTCATGAGAGACCACCTGTCTCAAAAGACCACTGTTACCTTGGTAATACGGGTGGTCGCTCTAGCATGGATAAGTGTATATAAGTATTTGCATAAGAAACAACCCACTCCGCCCGACCCCAAACCCAATTCTTGTTATGTGTGAATGTAACTGTGATGTGAGACCATCTACAAATAAAACCATTTTTAAGTTAGTAGTAAGAAAGGTCTCTCCGGGCAGGAACCAATGTATAGGGGACATCTCCAATAAGAGACTTCTATCTCTTCAGAGACCACTTTGTGGGATCCCAAACAATATTTCTACCATGTGAATTGACCCGTCATGATAGATCACATGTCTTATAAGACCACTGTAACTTGATAAGGGAGATCTGTCTAGATATGAACTACATGTACTGTACTGCTGTCGACACAAGAAGATAGTGAAATAAAGGCATCCATTACGGGTGACCGGATTGCAGTTTGCTAGTTGAGGTGGTCTTTTGTAATCATAGAAGGCATTGTAAAGTATGCTTGAATACATAATATTTCAAGACAGGTGATCTTTCATTAGTGTGGTTTCTTAAGACAGGAACCCTGTATGGATTCTGGTATGTAAGATCATCCCTTCTATTCATCACAAGTTGTTCTATATAGTAGTCAATATGCACGCTAGTTAAAGTAACAATGGAATTTATTGGAAGGGCGGTCTCAAAAATTGAGCTGGTCTTTCATGACCAATGGTCTCTATAGCAGGTACCAAAATTGTAAAAACAAAACAAAACAAATTGAAAGTGGTAAGTTGTCTCATGAGTTTCAACAAGGGTATGGTCACAATACAATAGTTTCTGCCACAAGGGTGTACTTCATTACCACTAAAAGTGGTCTTATAAGACAGGTGGATCTCATGACAGGTTAATTAAAATGTGAAGAATATGATTTGGTAATCTTCCATGTGGTCTTTCAAGAAATAGTTGTATCTTATAACAGGGTCAAGAAAAGAATCACTTCAACCTTTTACCTGCATTATAATCAACTAGGCATCTTGGGCTATGACCTGCATTGAGTCAATATCCTTCTCTGCTTTGTGGAATAAAATTCAGTATTTTGCACATAAGACATCACCTCCAAGAAAAGTGTGTTTTTGTTTTGTTTTGTTTTTTTGTTGTCCAGTGTATTGTTGTTGGAGAAAATGTATACCTAGGAGCTTTATGATCTCGAAACAACTTTTTGTACCTAATTAATGTGAGGGCTTATTCATTGTAAAGGCATGGACTGCTGTCACATTATTCTACTTGTAACAGTGCTGCCACCAGTGGTGACTAACGCTATTGCACATACAGTTTTATAATCTATAATTCCAGATGCGTACTAAGATATTTTAATTTTTTTATTGCTGATGCACTTTTAGGGTCAGTCACCAGCAATTTGCGTAGATCTTGTCCACATAAGAATGAAATATAACTTAATTAAACTATTGATTTATTTACCGTGAAATTTCGTTTTGACTCATGAACCATGGCTGCTGATTCATAAGTACATCACACTGGTTGCTCGCTACATGCTTTCATGTACACAAAATGCAACTACTGTGCAAGCTGGCCCCATTTGTAAAAACAATGACAGATGAAACCACTAGAACATTTCAAGTCACAAGCTCCTACCACGTTCTACCTATGGACATATACAAATGAAGGAACTTGGTAACAATAGTTTCTCCATACACACAAAAGTGACAAATTGTATGAACCTAAGTGTTTAACTCAAGTTAAATTGGACTTCAAGTATTAAACTTAACAAAACTCTTGATTACAGCAGACGACTCATTATGTGTATTTGCAACTTTCAGATCCTGCATTTCCCTGCCATTCAAAACACCAAATTACCCCATACAGAGGGAACCTGTCACAAACAATATCTGGCAAAACTTGTCAGAGATGGGATACACAGGTTCCACATAAACATGGAAATCTTGACCCTCGAAAATATCCGGAAGATGACATCAAAAGTGCCGAGAACTACTGCAGAAACCCTGTTGGTGACCCTGGTGGGCCTTGGTGTTTTACAACGGACCCCGAATCGCGCTGGGAAGTATGTGACGTGCCGAATTGCTGTACGTTTAATTATTGTTTATGCATGGTACGTTTTTGTCTTAAGGATATGCGTTAAATGATTAGTGATCGTAGTTTTGATTGAAACGTTTATACATATAACACGATAAATAAGTTTAAACAATTGCAATGACGTATACATTTATAGAGGGCATACAGACCAAGATTTCTGCTGTAGCACTGGGGTAGAAACAATATGTTTTCCCTTTGTGTGTGTGTGTGTGTGTGCGTGTGTGTGTGTGTGTGTGTTTGTTTTGCTTTTGTGTGTGTTTTTTTTTTTTTTTTTTTTTTTTTGCTTGTCGTTGTTTTAAAGAATGAAAACGTTATCGTCATTCGTTGCCATAAATGTTTGACTCAGGTTGCAAATGTTTGCAAAATTGCGCCAAACTAATGTAAAATGCGAAAATACAAGAGTATTCTGCAAACTGAAGGATGATGTCTCATTTTTTTGGCATTTGTTGTTGTTCCCAGCCACAGGTGTCGGAAGCAGGAATGATGACACGTTAAAGGAAAGTCAGTTTTAACTGATACTGGTAACAAAACATAACCAAATTTTGAAAATCTGAGACACACTTTTTGGATTAATTGTATCAACTGAACATTGTAATACCAAAACGGTTATACAATTCTACTAAAATCCCACAATAATGTCCTTCCTCAGAGAGGTTAGATGAATAAACGATTTCCTCATGACAGGTAGCTCCGTTGTCTTGGTGATTTGTGTGATGCAGGTCAGGCAGGAAGAAAACAAATGCGCCATTAAGGAAAGGTCCTAGAGTACTCTTTATAAAAGGTCCATGACTATATAACTGCGGTGTCCTGAAGGACACAGAAAGACAATTGCGGTTGGCCACGTCTGCACTGCAATGTATTATTTAAAGCTGTCAACACCAGTGTGTGAAGTTTTTGTTACCACCTGGGGCCATGAATAGGTTAATTGACTAAGAGCAGTAACTTTGAGTCTGAGCGTTAGAAAGAAGTGTCAAATTTTGCCAACCAATTTATTTGACCAAAACAGTGACAGCAGATTAGGGGAGACTGGGGAGAGATGGAACAGGGGGGTAAGATGAAACTTAAAATGATAACTGCTCCACCTAACAGTGTTTCCAATATTTGCGCCTGTGGGTATCACCTTTGGTTCCAAGGCTACTAAACCATGTAAAGCTCAGTTTGGTATCAAATTATGTGTTTGATTGGGAACATGGTCTTTGTTTCCCTTTCTCCAGTAAATACTGGTGATCAAAAAGTTTTGTCACATTCCTTACACAATCAAATATTAAGTTACATTAACAAGTGGTATAACATCCCCAAGTGGCAGACAGTTTGCTCCACAAAGTGTGACAGTGATTAGGTGATGTGTATACCTATATTTTTGATAAATGTACAATAACAGTCAAAGGACTGAGTTGAAACAGAGTGCAAGGGGAGTGTTGAAACACGTTTAAACTCCGTCTTGTTCTCTGTTTGTCCTAGGGTAATACGGAGCATACTTCTACTTGCCCTTGTGGTTAAATGAATCAGTTTCAAGCTACCGATGGAGGTAGATGGAACAGCTTCAAGCTGGCCCTGGGGTTAAAAGAACGTTTCAACCTACCTCTAGAGTTGGATAAAACAGTTACGGGTGGGTTATAGTTAGCTTTTTATGTCCACATATGCATACTTATTTACACACACGTGCATGCAGTAGTACACAACCGTTCAGTACAACCCATGACCTTTGGTCTGACCAGGCTAGCCGGACGTTCTTTGCTCGCATTTATAGCTGAACTCCCTTGCAACTTGCGAGGTTGGCGTGCCATTGTCGGGTGGTATTTGCATAAAAGTAATATTTTTGCATGCTATCCAACAAATTTGCTAAATAGGCACCGTGCTTTTAGTGGGATAGCAATGCTATTAGGCCATGGCACGAGGCGAATGGCCTTTGATTTTCTGTGGTACAAAAGGCAGTCCCAAGCGTACATTTGTCGCATCAAATGCCCGTGTTGCTTAGTTAAAAAGACCAAAAACAATATCTATGAAGCTGGGTGATGGTCAATTTTATGCAAATGAGCTGGCGAGTATGTTGAGCATGTTTATGCTCAAAGTAGGCAATGGCTACGTGCGTTTGGTCAATTGCATCCGATGGTATTGCATAGCATTGTGTAATTTGAACCCAGAAGTATATTTGCGCATCAGCAGGCTTTGGTATTGTGCTAATGATCACACTTTGCCCGATGCGAGGACCTGAAGGACGACGCTGTTAAACTAGCATTGGTATAAGTAGCGCAAATGAGAAAGACCGTATAGCAATACAGGCCAAAAACCACGGACTCTAGTTTACAATAAAGATTAGCAAACAGATAAACATTCATATTTCAAGAAAGAAGAATATTAACTCAAGGAGAGACTGTGAGAGTTGAAACAAATAAGAGAGAAGGTCCTGTATTATCAAATATATTCTGTGAAATATTCTATTATTACATTTAAATGACAGACAGGTAAGGCTAAAATGAACATTGATTGACTTGTATAGGTAGGCTTACTATATTTCATTTTATTTAGAATGTTTCAATTTACACCATTCCATGTTTCATCTTACCCCTTGTTTGTTGCAATTATGAAACATTTTAATTTCTCAAACAGTTCTTAATATCTGTGTGACACAATTAACTCGTGTACGCAGTTCACGGTAGATATTGTCTTCCACGCAATATAGTAAACTACTATCAAAATACTAGCATGCACGTTGTTTACACACATGTATATATAGGCATGCATATAAATAAGCCGTTTCCTTACTTATGCTAAGCCGTCCCAATAATTAATCCCAATTTAAGATGCTTCAAATTTCAGACATTGCGGAATTGTTGCAACCTAGAAATAATTTATGCATGTCTATAATGATCTATAGACATCTATTGGCGGCGTTGTATTTGTTATTAGATAACTTCCGACAGATGTAGGAGCAGGCTTCTCACTCTCGATTGGTTCCGGTACATCTACAAATTATAGACGCCAGTCATTGTCCTTGTGAATCCGACAGCATGTTTAGTATAGCTATATAATGTATATATTTACTGAACCAATCGGTATAAAACCTGCAATGTGGGACGTCATTATATAAAATATAATGTATATATTTACTGAACCAATTGGTATAAAACCTGCAATGTGGGACGTCATTATATAAAATATGCTGTGACTACATCAGCGTTTCTTTCTTTTTTTTTTTAATTTAATGATGTCCTGTTAAACTTGCAGATTCTACTTACTAAATACGAGTGTCCCCTTTATCATTTTTTCATAATATTCAAATTAGACCTATACATATAGAGGATAAAATTGTAAAATTTAACGTCTTTTGTGTCTGTAAACGATGAATGCAACCGCGACTCTCAAACTAGTTCGGTTGCCATCTGCCCTGCTGAAACATTGCTTGATACTTCTTAAGGTGCAGCTTGTAGTAAACAAAACTAAGCACCTTCTTGTGACCATACCTACACAATGTATCTCTGCGATGTGTCTCTGGACATGACAGGCATTTGGATTCAATTGTATCAGGCTCCCTATGCAAATGCGTTCAGCCAGTTGTTACTATAGCTGCATAGCCCTATTATATACACGTTACCTAGTGCATGTATATACAGGGTTTATTGCAGTGTAAACGTTAAAATATAAAACAATGATGCAAAGGCCCTTCGTATGTGTTGAATATGTATAGACGATTTTACGTAATAATATCAGTATATAAGTACAGTAACGACACTTGTTACCTAAACAGTACTTGCTTCTAAGTGTTAAATTCACGGACGTTCGCCTATGTGCTTGGAGATGTACGTATGGAACAACTAACACCTCAATCCTCTAATCGTATGCAGCTTCCCACTGGCCCCGTTCTTGACTCGACTGTCACGTGAGTGCCTTATTGATACCCCACCATGGCCCAATAGCGTTTACCGCCTCAACTATATCCTCTACCAACATTTTTATATTGTTCAGTAAATACATGCGTTTTCCCTGCATTTTCACTTTTTCTACTGCCTGCTTGGTTTGTGAAAAAGTCCGTGTAAATGAAAAGCTCCACGTCATGCAAGCCTATCTTTACATATTAGATCAAGTTAATATGCCAACATGCAAAAGGTTATGAAAAACTTTTCATTTAGTTGTTACATACGGATTGTTTAAGTTTTTTTTTTTTTTTGGTTAAATCTGTAGCCTATGATCGAATCAATGTCAATTAAAATACGTATTTAAATGATTACCCTTTAGGAACTATACACAAATAATATGTTTGGTTAGTCCTTTGTCCTTAACAAACAAACAAACAAACAAACAAACAAACAAACAAATAATTGAATAGAAAAATGTAAAAAAAAAATCAATATGAGAGTAAAAGAGAGAAATATGTTTTGTAGATGAACAAAATTTCAATACATATAAGAGACTCTCTGTCCATCAACTCCTTCTGACATTTTTGTTTTAATATTCTGGATCACGTTTATCAAAAACCCAAAATGAGGTGATATCAGACCCCGACTTCCAACCAAAAACTACCAGGATTCAAACTCTAACAGTAGGCCCTTGTAAAAGGCTGGGTTAGTTAGTTGAAAATTTCAAGCCTTTCATTTGCATCAGGAGGCACGAAACAGACACCAAAACATCTGGGCCTCGCTATTCATCAGTCCACAAGGTCTAAATAGTTAGTGCAGCTTTTGCATGCTTCAGGGCACTGTGTTAGTTATGAGTCTGATGCTGAAACAACACTTGCAAATTCAGTGCTGACACGATACAGGCAACAAGGAAACACAGTGATTACTCATAATTTCGTTCATGCTCAATATTCTGGTTATATTAGGTATGCAAAGGATAACATTGACATCACTGAGGAAACCCTTGATGGGAGAGGCACCTTTTATGCATCACAAACAGTTGCCTTCAGGAGAAGCGTTTCCATCGATGTGACAACAGAGCTAAATGTTGATCCTGGATCGGCAGAATCTGTGTCTGTCCGTTATGATTTCAAGCAATTTTGCCATCTCCAATTGCTGCAAATAAAGCTGAACCCTCATTCTCAGAACCTGTACAAAAGATCTGGTACAGACCTGATGCTGCAGTCACATATGAGGCAAAAGCTAAAGACATGGCTTGGATTTTAGTAAGGCTTCGGGAACCTGATGATTAACATGTTCCTGCCTGGACAGGTTTTAATCAACAGTTGCCCAATATCAATCCTGCTTTAACAGCCATTGGTCGAATGCCAATCATAAATGCACCTGTACATGACTTTGATACCCTCTGGACTGTCATCCAGAGGTGTCAAAAATGACTGCTGCTTTGAATCAGATGTTCACAGTTTTCACTTTTGATGAGCAAAAGCAAAAATGTTGCAGTGGTTTAAGGCAGAAGAATGTAGAAACTTGGTTGTCATAATGGGAGGCTTCCATATTCAAATGAATTTCTTAAAGGTGATTGGCAAAAACATGGCTGATTCTGGTTTAAGAGACATTTGAGTAAATAGTGGAGTATATGGAGAAAATAGAGCTTACAATATCCTTCAGGGCTCCCTGTGGAACAGGATTGTGCGTGCACACAAACTCACATTTGAGGCCCTGTGGTGGATCTTGTGGCCAGCTTTTGTAGAGTGTTTAGGTGAAAGACAGCAGCAACTTGCAACATCAGTCACAGAGATGGCTGGTCAGCTTGCACAGGGCTTTGTCAATAAAGATAGTAATACTGCAGTAATGTCACTACATGAGATGTTGCCAAAATCACAACAGCTGGATAGTCTGTTGGATGAGTTTGACGTGTCCCACAAGGATGATGCCAGTTTCACTTTCTGGAGGGAGTACATGCATCTGGTGTCAATTCTGCTTCGCTTTGCAAGAGCATTGTGAGATGGCAATTGGTCACTGTACCTGTCCTCATTTGCTGAAGTTCTACCTTGGATGGCAGCATATGACCATTACAATTATCTTTGCTGGGGCTCAGTCTTTCTAGCTGATATGAAGCAACCACAATATGTAGCACCTGATGTGTGTGAAGACTTTCAGTCAGGAGACTTTTTGGTCAAAGAATCCAAGAGGACTTTCAATCAAGTTTCAGATGACCAAGGACTTGAGCATTTCAACAAAGGGAGTAAAACAGCTTGAGGTTTGATTGGCACCACATGTTAAAACACAGCACGTAATCGCTGTAGTCCTACATATGTAGAATGAACCTAGTCAGCTATGGATACCAGGGATATGCTTGGCCTCAGTGAAGATGAGGTAGAGATTGGCTTGCAAAACGATTGTGAGCATGCAAGGAAAAGTCGAAATGCTAATGATGTCACAAAACTAGTCTCCCAGTTCCAAGTATTTCATGTCTTCCACCAGCAATCCCGAGAATAAGTGTCTCTCACTACTGGTGATATAGCAGAAGAAAGTATTGTTAATGACTTACAAACAGCAGAAATGCGTGGCAAGAACATTGTAGACCAATTTGTAGCAGACCCACTGGTAGAAAAATCCATCAGCTTGCATGCAACCATACCTGGACAGAACTTAAAAACCATGGCATCCATGTCCTCTGTTGAAGTTACAACCGACAAACAAAAGCAAAAAAACTGCAGTCATCCAGGCAGATCTTGACCTCTTCTGACGCTTTATTGCCAGTATGGAGTCTGGAAGAGAAATCAATGTAGACAATATGTTGGCACAAGAACTTAGCAAAGTTCCTCTCTTTTTGGCAACAACAGATGGCAACCTGAGGCCATCCAATAAAGCCCGATTGTTGTCTATTTTAGAGGCAGGAATGGATGTATCACTAAAAGACCTACCCCAATCTCATACACCAACGTGCATTATCATAGATGGGATGGCTGTTGTCCAGGATATGGGTAAGCCTGTTGGTGCACTGACATTTAGAGACCTGGCTGATTGCTTTGCAATGAACATCAAATCAAATTTTCGTGAGCCATGTACTGTGGTGGATGTTGTAATTGATTGCTACCATGGACACTGAATCAAAGGTGCAGTTAGAAAATGGCGCACTGGAAAATCAAGAGGAATTAGGAAGGAGATCAGTGATAGGACTGTAAAGTTGCCTCAGCAGTGGAACACATTCATTAGATTGAATGAAATAAAGCATGTCTGGCTGAATTTCCAACGACTGAATTATTAAATACTGCTCCTGGGGGTGGTAAGGAGTTGGTAGTCAGTTGGGGCAAGAATGGGTCTGCCGTTTTATCAGCCAGGCCAAACGTTGAGCATTTGTATTCAGAGCATGAAGAGGCTGATACCTGTATGCCACTCCATGCCTCTGATGCCAAGTTTGCTGGGTTTGAGAGAATCCTTATCTCAAGTTGTGACACAGATGTCCTTGTGCTCCTGGTTGCTTTCTTTCCTCAGCTGAGCAATGAACTATGGGTGAAATTTGGTACAGCAACATTTCGTCGGTATGTTGCTGTACATAATGTTGAATGTAGTGATGAAATCAGGGACAGCATATTAGGATTTCATGCAAGCACTGGGTGTGATACTGTCAGTCAGTTTGCAGGTATATTAAAAAAGGTTGCCTGGAAGGTGTTCATTGAAGCACCACAGCTGCTTTGTCATCTAGAGGTGGCACACCAGTTAGGGAAACAGGCTCTGTTGCAAGCAGAGGAATTTGTATGCAAGCTATAGGAACCAACAAATGGAACTAAGTCAATCCAGACTCGGCGTGGCAGTCAGTTCCGTAACGGCAAACGTAGGCTAGAAAACTTACTCCCCCAAAAAGATGTTTTACTTGCAAATAAAATGTGCTCATTACCAGGCACTGATTTGGAAAAATGCTATGGTCCCAAACCCAAAATTGCCAAGTCATCGGACCTCTGGGTGGCACATGGTAGACAACAAGTTGCTTCCCTTTCTTATGACAAAGGAAGGGCTCTCGGCTGAATGTGTAGCTGTAAGTACTTGTGGATGCACACAGACTGGTCGTAGATGCCAAACAGCCCAATGTATGTGCAACCAAAGCAAGCAATGGAGCCTGCAGGTGTCGAGACTGGTGTCTCAACCCTAAAAATGTTGATCCAGACAGTGATTAGTTTGCCAAAACATTGGACAGTTTGATGTGCCATCTGTGTCTGCATATCAGAGCTGTACTGTGTACCTAAATTTTCTTTTTGATAAGCATCTTGCCAAACAACTTGTGATGAAGTATTAGTTATTTTGACCATGGCAGAATGGCTATAAAATGTTAGCTGTGGACATGCTATGGCAACAGTGCTTCACTATCATCTCAGGAATGATTAGTGTGTTTTATGATTGATTAGCATTGTGCTAAGCACTTAAAAGTACAGAAATATAAAATTGCATTTATGAAACATAAAACCTGCATGGAGGTGCAAAGAGGGGTCAGGATGCAACAAATTCTGTTCTGGGTAGCAAGTTTCACTAATCTTCAAACGTGATTTTACATGGTTTGCAGGGACAATTAGATGATTACATACTATATTTGAAATGTTCAATGACAGTTTATTCTCTGAATAATATAGAATTGTGCTTAGCACATTGGAATTGAACATTAGTAAGTGACGAACAGCCGAAAAAGGCCATTTATAAAATGATGAAAAGCACAAAAAGCCTTAGAAATGATTTGGTGGCGGCCATATCTGATTAATGCAAATTTAGCAATAGACATGAAATCCATACTACATAGATAATAGTTGCAAGATTCCTAAGTTTTATCAAAAATATAAAAAAATTCATTGTTGAAGGACTTTCATAATGTTTTTTGTTATTATAATTTCTAAATTTTTGGAAACATAATTTTTTTTCTTTTTTTTTTTTTTGCAAAAATAGGTTACCGTATAAAATCATCCACAGAATCACTTTAAATCATTTCCCAGAGTGGCAACATAGCTTTTCTGAATCCAGGGGAATTGCTAATCAATGCTATATATGTTTTGTGCTTGTATCCTTTCATGTCCACAAACGTGTTTTCTAAGGCTCTTATGAGATACAGCCCCCTAACTAGCAGCGGTACTGAATACAGCGAGTAATGAGGAGTGAAACACGGACGATGAAATCTTTAAAAAAAAATAAATAAAATAAAAAAGATAATAATAAAAAAAGCAGAATCAAGGGTGGCTGAAAAGGTATTTGAAAGACAAAGGAATATCAGTTGATGGAGGAATAAAGCGGTACTTTTATTTTTTATATTTGTCAGTTTGACGTTTCTTCCTGGTATCAACATTACAGTCCACTACACAACAGTCGGTGGTAGTTGACCATGATAATTCGCCTTGTCACTCAACGTTCTAACTATCAATGCTTTCCGTACTCCCTCCGCCAACGATCTACAATGGTAAACTTATATACACCTCCTGTGCTTGGTCCATTTCCTGCTTTTCTGTTCATGTTGACACGAACAAGATTAATGCCTGCTATCATGCATTATCGTGACCACTTTTGAGAATGTGCACAGCGCGCCATCTGCTAGCAAAAAATCAGCCTTCATGCCACGCTTTCGTAATGGGACAACTACCGGGGTTTTCTCGCTTGGTGAACTTATGCATAGACCGTATTGACGTCTGGTGGCTCATTATCAGTCGGGGTAAACGTGGTTGTATCGGATGACAATTTTTCCTTTTACGCAGTTTCCAGACGTTAAAACCACGCAACATCAGTGGTGAACGCTGACGAAAAAATGTTTGTGAGTTTCGGCCCGCTTTTTAACATGTTAAGTGTGAGGTAGAAGGTTAAACTGTTGTTTGTCTTATAGATTAAGTTAAAGGAACACAGACACATACGGTTTTACCACAGCCATGATAATAGGTTTAACTTTATTCAAGCAAATGCGAACGTACTGTTGAATGTTGACACGGTGAGTGGCATGCCTTTCGTATTACCATGTACACACAAGGGAACGCGCATATCACACAGACCTTTCAGGTCGCTTGTGCGTCAAAGCAACACGCACGAATATACAGGTGTGGCTGGTGACAACAAGTCAAACGCTCAATTATATTCAGTGATGTGATTTACCCTCCTAAAGTCTGAAATCCTTCCCAATGGTCTTTCTGGGACCCTTCTTTTTGCCTAAAAAGCAGTATATTTACTTGTTATAAAAACAAATTTCAGTCACTTTGCACCAAACCAGACCCTGTCTTGAAAGGGCAATCACATGCCTGTATATTCCTTGCTCAGAAAAGACCAGGAACAGTTAAAAGCAGCTATACAACAATCTTTGCAGCAGATAATTGACAATTTGAAAGTGGTGGTTCCCGGTGATATCAAAAGTTTCAGGGACGAATTTTTCACGGAATTAGGAGAGCTGGCTTCAAAAGTGGAGAGTGTGGAAAAGCAGTTCAATGATTTGGAACCACGGACGAATGACAGGTTGTGTAACGCTGAGGAAAAAAATCACAGATATTGAATCAAGTGACAGAGAAAGTTCAACTAAGCCCCATGCTCATCAACATTCTGTGATTGTGACTGGCAGTAGATACAAGGAAGGTGAAAATCTTATGACAAAAAAAAGCATTTGATTGTGCACAATATCCTTAGTTTATCTGATGTTAGCGCAAGAGAGTCACCCGCACGAAATGCCGTGACTCGAAACCTGGCATTGTCAAAATGGAGCTTAGGTCAGTTGACGAAAAGATAAAAGTTCTCAGAAATAAACAAAAGTTAAAAGGGACTGAATATGACAGGGTGTTCATACGTGGACCCAAGTCTCATGAAGAGCGTTTGATTGAATTGAATCTGAAGGAAGTCCTCCAAGTTATTCCAGGTGGATCCAATTATCGCTTTACAGGTAGCGGTCGTTTGTTAAAAAGTGATACAACACGTGACCATTCAGGTGGTCAGCAGCAACAGAGCCACGTGCATAATAGGTCACCCAGAGCACGTGCTTCGATGTCAAGAGTTGAATAGCAGATTTCCGAATTGCAATCAGCGGATCCCGGTCAATTATAATCCACACGAGGGACACCACAGATGCAGATGTCACTAGAGGAACACGGACCTATACACAGGTGGCGGGGACATCGAGTATCATGCAGACAATATCGAATTCCCTGCAAACGGATCAAGCTAGACAACAAAAGGACAATATATCGGCTGATCAACAAAATGACAATATACCTGCTGATGAGAGGTCTGACACGGGGGTGTCTGGCGCATAGGAGGCATCCCAGCCCTTACCCTTACATGAACACTCATTGATATCCTGGAATGTCAATTCGATTAAAGCAGACGGTTACAAAGTGTTTCAAGTAAACAGGCAACAAATTCACGTAAATGCCCCGAAACCTTGGGGTGGAGGAACTTTACTCATAAAAGACCAGATGTTTGAGATATATCATGTTTAAGTAATACAAATTTCACGACAGAGCACTTGTCATCTAGTTTCAAAACAAATATACAGATTGTGTGCTCATTGTCTATGCTACATATTTACCACCGGAAAATTCAGTATGGAGTAATTCTAGCGATTTTTTCAGTCATTTAATGGCAGAGCAATATACAAATTTTTACGTGGATGCTATGTACCTCTGTGCTGAATATAACTGTAGATTAGGAAAACTGCATGATGTGGACACAAATATTTATCATATACTCAAAAGACATGTGTTAGATGACAGTAAACCAAATCATTATGGTGAAATTCTCGCTGATTTTTTCAAGGACATCAAGTTATGTACAGTAAATAGCAGGATAAGTCCAGATTGTTATAATTATACTTCGATTTCGGGTCGCGGTAAATCAGTTGTTGATTATAGTATAGTGCTACATGATTCACTCAATAATTTTCTAGGTTTCAAGGTATATTGTCTAATGGATCTAATGTTTGATTTTGGTCTAATGCAATTAGAACCAAAGACAAGCAAAAGACCGGATCATTCGGTACGTTGGTTGAAATTTACGGGTGTGAGTCAGATTGACGAACAAGAAAAAGAGACAACAAGCAGTAAGCAGGGGGATGGAGAAATGTTCCAAATACCGAAGGTATTATTTTGATAGCGTTAATGGGTACTTCATTAATAGTGGTGTATGGAGAGAAGCGGTTATAGAGATTATCAATGGAATTTCAAAGTGCCGAGAACGTCAAAGAAACTTAGATAAAGTAAAATTTATGCAAGTCAATCTTCACTGAAAAGGACAAACAACTACGATATAAAGATGTTGATAAAAGGACCCGTAAACGTTATCGAAATCGAAAGCCGGTCTGGGATGATAAATAACTTGTTTATGGATGGAAATGCATATATGTGAAAGATCGTTTGTTAATTACAAAGGGCTCAATAGAGAAGAAAATAAGATAGAGGCAAGTCTTACACGACTCTCGGTGACTCTCAGTGGCGTTTTGATAAAATGTTAAGACGAAAATAGAGGTCATATTATAGGGGTCTACTGATTTGGATTGAAGAACTAAATACCCCCCAAAACCTAAGGATTTTCGGCTTCAGATTAAATTGTGAAGTCTTAAGACACATACGAAAACGCCATTTCAAGTGCGTAGGGATGATTGAAATTTAATATCAGATATGGATTTTGTTTGTACTTCTTGGGTGAAAGATTTTGAAAACTTGTATAAAAGGCCAGTTGATTCACCGGATGGTTGTGATAGGATTTTTATAGAGAACCAGTAGATGAGAAATCTCGATTGGAAGCGGAAGGAAATGAAAGTGTAGTAGAAAATGTAATACTAAATGAAGACATCTCTGTATATGAAGTATCCAGTGTGGTTTACAAATTGAAAAAGAGAAAAGCAGTTGAAATTGACATGATCCCAAATGAAATATTACAAAATCCGAATGTATATGAAATACTGGTTGCGTTATTACGTAAATGCTTTAACAATGGACTAGTCCCAATGTATGGATTAAATCAGTTATATGTCCTCTACCTTTGCTTTCGTATAAAATGTTTATGTATAATGTTGATGGAAAGTTTTACAGATCTGTAAAATTACTCTATACTGATACAGTTGCGTCTATTAGATTAAATAAAAAATTTACCGCATGGTTTAAAACAACCACAGGGTTAAGGTGATTCTTCATCCCCTACATTATTGTATATTTTTAATAATGATTTGGCTAGAATAATTGATAGTTTGCACCGTGGTGTAAAGTTCGATAATTATGAAATGTATTTACTATTGTATGCCGACTATTTGACGTTTATAGATGAATCTGAAAATGACCTTCAGACTATGCTTAATTATCTATATGAGTGGTGCTGTAAGTGGAGAATGAAAATAAACTTACGTAATACCAACGTTATTCACTTTAGGGAAAAGCGTAGAAACTGTGCTGCGTGTCGTTTCTTTTTGCATGACAATGAACTTCAAATTGTTGAAAAATACAAGTATTTAGGATTTTATTTTGATTAACATCAAGATTTTAAGGAAGGAGTGGACACACTATCTAATGCGGCAGGCAGAGCTCTGGGGTGAGTCATTGCCAAATTTTAATCACTAAAGGATGCTGGGTATAAAACATTCTCTGAATTATATAATAGTGGTCTTGCCCCAATATCTGACCATTTTTTTCTGGAATTTGGGGAGCTGGAAAATTAATTTCAGTTGACAAAGTACAGAATAGAGCGATGGGATATTTCCTGGGTGTTCACACAAAGGCACCTGTTCTGGGTATGTGGGGAGACATAGGCTGGCTATTGACGCGTTACAAACATTACCTTAGCTTAATACGGGCACGGAATCATTTTGTTTTGATGGATGAAACGAGGCTAGCGAAGCCAGTTTTTATGTGGGATTTAAACTTGAAATGGGTTGGTAAAAAATATTAAGAATGCTTTTGAATAAATTGATTGTTCTCATAAAATTGATAACCTAGCGATATGTAGTTAAGATTATGCTCGTAACATTATGCTAAGATCAAAACTGCTCTTGAGCCCGAAGCATATATTACCTCGTTTTTACCCAAACACGAGCACTCTGTGTATGCTTAACTTAGATAAGGTATGTTGCCATTAAGAGTAGAGACTGGTCGTTTCAACGGTGTCCCACCGGAGAGACGATTATGTAAATTTTGCACCAACGAAGCAATTGAGGATGATCCATTTTCTGCGTGAGTGTCTGTTCCATTTCGATTTAAGACAACCATCATTTCGAAGAGTCATGGAATTGGATGAAGCTTTTTTGGAGATGACTCATGAAGAGAAATTTGTGTATTTATTTAAGAATGTTGGCGTAAAGGCTATATCTAAGATGCTGTATCATGCTTGGGTGAGGAGGCGTAGCAAACATTACTCTACGGTCCAGCCCTGCGGGCGTTTGACAGTGGTCAGCTGAGGGTCCGCTGGCGGGTCATGAATCCCAAACGTGGTCCGCCGTCTGCCCAAGGGCAAATGTTTGCGTGGTTGAATGTTTTTCTCTCATTCTGTGTTTGGTATTTTGTGAATGCAGCATGCATGCGCATGATAGTTTCATTAGAGTACAATGTCCAAATAGTGACTTATAAGCCCCAGAGGGCTGTGTACAATCATATATGGACAATGAATGAGGTATTATTTGTTTATGTACAAGTCACTGAAATTAAAAAAAAATATATCTACCTACCTGTGCTTCAATTTTTTATATACCATTGTAGTGTTTCATCATTGAAGTGTATATATATATATATATATATATATATATATATATATATATATATATATATATATATATATATATATATATATATATATATATATATATATATATATATATATATACTTTTATGGAGCCCTCAATAACGAGGAAAAGAGCAAATAAATCAAAATAAATCCACAGCCATAACTTAAATCATACAAACCAATTATCATATTCCAGATACAATTACATCTACATCAAATTACAAAACGCAAGCATACGAATTACCTAAGTCACCACAAACCTGAAAACACTAATAAATAAGCACAAAACTCAAATTTACAGATAAAAAAAGTCAGGGAACTTAGGTAATGCAAGCATACAAATAATAGGCAACTACACACAGGTAGATCGGGATAATGATTTTCAATGTGAAAGAAAGGGTAAGCACCATGGAACTCTGGCTGCCCGAAGCCAGTGCCTATGCCGCAGATGAGAGGTCAGCGGCCCATGCAGCCGCAGAGATACTCCTCGGCTGACTGGTCCGCCGACTCGACCCCGTCCGCGCCACGAACGCCGAAAAAGCCAGCTGACGGAGAGACCCATGTGGGTTATCAAAATCGCTGTGTTTTAACAACAAAACGTAGATAATCGATTAAGCCGTCATGACTTTCTGGCGGATTTGGGGAGGGTCGGTCCATGCCCTTACCAGATAATATCAATTAAAATGGTGACATACCTAGCTTAACTGTTATCGCACGCAATATGCCACACACTGTTGAGCCAGCGAAGCAGTATCGAGATTATAAATACATGAAATAAGTCTGCAGGTCTGTATGTGGAGATTGATTGCGAAAAATGCGCTGGGTAACTGTGATAGTATTTTAGGCATTAATATCATTGATTTTAGGTAAGTTAAATTCTCTAAGTAGCGGCGATGTTAGACCAAGCTTTCCAGGACCCAGAGAGATTTCACCATATTGCCGTGAGCTGTCTCAACAACACCTATAGTTTATCCCACAGATCGACACAATTCACACCATAAGTAAGTGAGGGCACACCGACTGTGTTCCAGATATAATCTTTAACACCTGGTGTAAGTCCAGGATAGATAGACCAGCACCTGAAAATCTAAACATTGTTTCTCTAGCTGTGTCAACTTTTTGTCAGGCGGTGCATTCTATGTACTTGGTAGGCACCGAAGTGCAATGGTCTGCAGTGTCACGATGGAACCAGCACAGAAAAAAAGCGTATTAATACCTTCCATCAGCGATCTCCGTGATCGGCGACTAGCTGCTCAAAATGGCCACTTTGCCCGCGCACGGACGTTTTTCTAATATTAAATGCACTGTCATGAGCGACCACCTGTAGAACGGGAGAGCGACCAGGAAAAATCGACAAAAAACCACACAGACGATGGATTTTTCCGATACGCTTTAGTTCAAAAAATGACAAATCCTGATTTTTTTTCCCATCATATACGACGAAAATCTAATTGTCATTTATTCAATTATAAAAATTCTTGTGTTTTACAAAGTTTGTTTCAATCAATATGAATTGATCTAAAGCGCTTTGCAACTTGAAAATACCGGGATCTCGTTTTGGTGATGAAGTTGAACTGGCCAGTACCTTGTGCGTGTGGTGCCGTCTGCTACCGAGAATTTGTTTTGCATAAAAAAAAAAAAAAACAAAACAAAAAAATAACAACAACAACAACAAAACAAAAAACAAAAACAAAAAACAAAAAAAAAACAAAAAAAAAACAAGCAAACAAACAAACAAACAAACAAAAAAAAAAAAAACCAAGCAGATAAGTTGCCAAAAGAGGGTCAGGAATGGGTGACAATTACGAATACAATATATTTATTCACGAACAGACTAATGGTCACTCTGTATTAGAAAACGCTGATACCCATTAAGCATAGCAAGGATAAACAAGTGTTCCCCTGATGAGAAAGTCAACATAAGGTGCCAGAAACAGAAGTACATTAGAGGACATCATCGGAAAAATGAGATTGATGACTATCACGGTAACATAACACTTAACAAGTATAGAAAACAGGTATTGGAAACAATAAGCGCATGAAATATAGAAGAAGAATGTGACATATGAAAAGTAAAAGTTATTTGGACCAAGACTGAGCGTAATACGTCTACACATTTAATTGTAGGACAGACGACTGATGTTTTACAGTTGTGTGTATAAACAATGAGCTGTTGGGAGTATCGTTACATCACCTATGTGATATGTATGGAAGTGACTAATAAAGGGGACCTCCTCTGAGAAGTACACCTTAGTCAAAGGTTCAGCATAAATTATGTACAAGTGAATGAGCACGGAAATATGTGCACGTGTGGAAAGAAGACAAAACAAAAAAGAAAACAATACATATGAAATTGCATGTTGCGCAGTAGCATACGACTAAGACATTAATTAACCTACATGTAAGGGTCATCGAAAGCCGAATACGTGGCAGGCATTTCATTGTGAGATGAACAAAAACGTATTAAGCAACACCTGAGTGATCACCAAAAATCGACCTTTAATACTGTCTGACATTTCCCTGCCTGGGCGACCCTCAGTGAGCCATTATACCTGTGGCTTGGCGCCCATATAATTGTCGCAGTCCTCAAGGTCGTGCATCTCACCATCACCGGTACCCCAGGAATGGAATTCACGTACATACATGTAACTGTCTTTCGGGTAGCATGACTTAATTCTTTTCTTCCATGAGACAGGTATGGTATAAACAATAAGCTAAAGGGTATGTTATACATCGCATGTGTGACATGTACGAACGCAACTGACAATGTGGACCTTCTTTCAGAAGTACACCTGGAGTGAAACATTCAACACATATTGCATACAACTCAATGAGCACAGATATATAAGAAAGTGTATAATAATAATAATGATGATGATGATGATGATGATGATGATGATGATGATGATGATGATAAAAATAATAATAATAATAATAAAAGCAAGCGGTTTGTCGGTGTCTTGACAATATGTACAAATGCATGACTTGCGGTAGCATGAGACGTTAACATCATGATAATAAGAGTATTCGAGAGCCGAATATGCAGCAGGCATATCATGAGGAGACAAACAAGCATAAAACGTATTTAGGCACACCTAAGTGACAACCAGTAGTCAATCTTAGTGTATATCCGTTAAACGTTTGCCCTGCCTGGGCGGTCCGCTGCGAGCAGAATCGCGTGGCTCGGCGTCTGCATATTTATCGGGATCCTTGAGGTCGTGTACCTGTACTGGACTGCCATCACCATCACCATCACCAGTACCCCATGCTTTAAATTCACGCATACACATACGTCCATCTTTTGTGTAGTGTGGCTTTATTTCTTTCTCTTTTCCCTCTTGAGACATCTGGCTCGATACACGATTGGAAAGCGCTTCTTGGTGAGGTCCTCCGAAATAAATACACCTCTTGCTTGCCGTCTCCTCGTGTTAAACGTTTGGCGTGATCGATAGGAATTGAACTTCACTATGATGGTTTATCAGCTTTCTTCTTACCAACACGGTTAGATCTGTCTATCTCCGATATTCTCACGCTTGCACCCATCTTCTCGGCAATGTTGAGGACTATTTTTTCGGTGTCCTCTCCATCAGTCTCTCTGAAACCCTATGGCAGTTGCGACGGCTGTACTGCTCAGCTTCGTCAAGTTTATTTTCCATATCCTTCGCCCTTGACTGTAAGGAAGAACATTTACCTTCACGTGTATTTATTTTCACGTCCATTGGCTCAATTATTATGAGCCTGGAGCTGATTTCAGCTTCAATTTCAGCTCTAACCACCTCGTTCTCCGCCTTCATTTTTTGTCTAAACGCATCAATGACACGAGGATCGTTCAAAACGTTCTCAAAGCTCTCAACATTATTCAGATTCTTGCCCCTAAATTTCATAGGTAGACTATATCCAGTTGGAGTTTGCCATGGTCTTTTAGAAGTAGAGATAGCACCATGTTCAGTAGAAATATTCACCTGTTGATCACTGTCAAGGTTGGTCTGGTTTGACAGGCTATTACATGTATGTTTGTTTGACATTACATGGCCAAGATCGTCGATCCAGAGAAAGACTTTAGTTCAATGGTGGAAATATTTGAAACAGGAATTAAGACCAACTTACAGATTAATAAGTATCCGCTTGCCTGGCAGCTCCGAAACTCAGTCCAGAGTCTTCTCTAGTAAACCATAAGCTTGTCTGTAAACAATCGGGTAAAATTAAGACTTTATATCCAGAGATAAAATACAAAGTACCAGGCAAGGAAAAAAGCAAGTGGCTGTGAACAGAGCCTCGTTCTCGTGTTGAAATGTTATACAGTCATAAATGCGTAAGAATTGGCAACTTTTTCTTCTAATGGGATTTTCTCGGAACTTTTTTTGCTATACCTCTACAATTTGAATCTCGCCACACAAACGCATCAGTTGCCCTATCACAATAAAATCAGTGGACATCACAAGAAAAATACCATATCCAAGAGCGGTTCCCAGGATTTTTATTCTGATAACCACTTCCGTAATTTTTGGAGCCATTTTCAGACAGAAAACGAACAACTTGTCTGGACTTAATTATAAATTCTATAACTTTTAATTTATGCTATTTCAGGATTCACCATTGAATTCGATCCTGGACATGGATATTTATTTTAAATTTCTTCCGATTTCAACTTGAAAAAAAATAAACAAACAAACAATTTTGTACGACTTCTGCCAGAAAAACGTAAAAACCGTACCCAGTCAGAAAAAAATTGCGATAAAATCTCAAAAAATTCCAATCCTGCAAAAAACCCGTATGGATACAAATTTATGGATATGAAATTGTCAGAAAATATATAGGCTTAATGTACTTGTAAAAAAAAAAAAAAAAAAAAAAAAAGGGTAATATTGATCCAAAGTTGCGAGTCTCATTGCGCAGTAGCCTCAAAGCTTCCACCTTAACCTGGACTGCCCAAATAGTACATCGAAATGACTAAGCAAATGGTTCTCCAGACGGAAAGACGACACACATTATATATACAATGTGCACAAGACTAATACAATGTACATAGAAAGTGAAAAAAATGCCATTTAACCATAAGAGAACGTATCATCTACATAGTGGTAAATTTGTGATATACACATGCTGACACATGAATCTTTTCGTTTCAACTATGTAGGTTTGCACCCGACTAAACATATTTCCATTTATAAGGTCAAAAAATAAGCCCTAGGGAGTCGGTTATAATGACCTCATGTAAACTTTGGCAATATTCGGTTCCTTTATAAATTTGAAGTTGTTTTGAGTGAAAAGATTTGATAAGCTGACTCCCAGGTCGCTGTTTTCATCATTGGGGTTCCACACTTGGCAACTGTCGCTGGTGATTATCAAGGAAAGTGTGTGTGTGTGTGTGTGTGTGTGTGCGTGCCTGCGTGCCTGCGTGTGTGTGTGTGTGTGTGTGTGTGTGTGTGTGTGTTTATTGCTAAATGAATGGAATTTGCATAAGCATCAAGAAGGAGTTACGTACTTCAGTATTCTGCCCAAGTGGATGATAGTAAACGCTCGCGAGAATTTTCCCCAGCCGAGTTTGAACTTCCACCCTGACACATTCCGAATTGTCATCCTCCAACTCGATGCACCTATAGCACGGCAGTGTGTCCACTTCGTACACAACCATGATCCGATTGTCTGTCGTTGCGAATGGGAAGAGTAAACAGAAAGCGGATATGTATAAACGCGCTGTTTTGTTTGCCGTTTGTTTTATATTTGGTTACTAGTAAGAGAGCAGAACTATTACAGGTCTTTCAGCATTACTGCCATTATACTATGATTGAATTGTACAAAGCCTGGAAGAGTGAAATTTTTTAGCGGCTAAACATAACTGGGCGCA
Source organism: Hermodice carunculata (assembly GCA_964020975.1). Taxonomy (NCBI): domain Eukaryota; kingdom Metazoa; phylum Annelida; class Polychaeta; order Eunicida; family Amphinomidae; genus Hermodice; species Hermodice carunculata. Next base: position 38,552,838 of record OZ026621.1, read on the forward strand.
TCATCAAGCTGGGGTATGAGGACGCTCAACACAACAGCTTCAAAGACTTAATTAATTTTACCACTTACATTTTGTTTTAACACCCGTTTACGCAGATTATAATTATTATCCGCTCGGATTGTTCTGATCTAAAGTAATTATAAGTGATGGAGCTGCTCAGCTAAGTGAGTGCGATTCGTGTATATTGTCACATGGCGATCTTGAGCGGATTTAAGGTGCTCATTGGACTTGCGAGCAAAAGCATGACGCATCTGATCGGAGTTAAAAGCAGGCCAACAAGACATATTTTTGCGTTACATACCCAGTCAAACATAGAATAAACAGAACCTCAGACAGTCGTCAATGTTACCAACAAATGTGCTCTCTCGCGACAGAAAAACACCACATTTCACTCCACTTATGTAAGATCCTAGGATTTGTTTATACCTTTATACTTCGAGAACCCTTTAGAAGTCTGTCCTAGTTTGAAAAGTCCAACCCTTGTTTTTTTTTTTTTTTAAATTAAACTTCTAGTTACTATCACATGCTTATTAGTTTTAAAGTGGTTAAAGTATCTGTTTGATGGATCGCCTACATTTTATGTTCAGTTGAACCTACAATATATATACATGTGGGCTTCTTTATTCGCTTGTATTGTGTGCATTTTTATGTATGCAGCCGAAACAACAAGCAGTATTCGAAAGCTAGCAAGCAGCCGGCAATGGCGTGAGTATGGATTTAGAGATGACTTGTATGTATCTGACACATTGTGCGGCAGAAATATATGTCCGTGCCTCGCTGTGATTCCCTATATACAAATGTATTATATGCCTGTCTATATAGTTCATATATGTATGCTTGACAGTTGCACGTGTTTGTATGTATGGATGTACGGCTCGCCCTATTTCTACAATGATGATGTACTAGTTACGTGTACGTGTTTGGGCATTCTTCAGGTGAGCGCATGTAAAATTTACTCTGTACATAATTTTCTATATACATACATATACATGTGCGTCACTATATTCATATATATATATATATATATATATATATATATATATATATATATATATATATATATATATATATATATATATATATATATATATATGCATGTATACGTATGTATAAATACGTGTGCATATTTTTTTGCATGATGTATTGATTGCGTATGCATATATTCTTTTGACGCGCGTAAACACCTGCGCGTCTATATTTTATATATATACATTTGTGTGCATGTGCCTCGCAGTATTTTTATATATGCACGTACACGTAGGATTGCTTGTGTATGTATGCATTTGCGCCTCACCGTATATCTACTTGCATTTTATATTTCTTATAATTTACATATTCACGTAATCGTTTGATGCACGCATGATTGTAAACATTTACGCTGATACATTTTGATAACTTCGTTTTATTTAGCATGCATTATTTGACTGATAGTTACTACATTGCTTATGGCGTACATTTACTAAACTAACGCCTCTGCTTTGGTCAAGGGGGAGGGATTGCCTTACATGTTAAGAGTAATGTGCCATGTGTACGGTGTGCTTACTTGGAGGCTCCTGATAAGGAATGAATCTGGGCCGAAATAGAAAAAAAAGGATACGGGTAAAGTACTTATAGATGTGTATCATCGACCACCAGGGCAATCAGCAACTGAAAGAGATATCTATTTGGAATCTTCTTTAGAAAACTAATCTCTTTCCAGCTCTTCTGTGATCCTGAAATACTACTGTAAACAGGTGACTTCACCGAGCGCTGTCAGCAGTCTGGATTCTGTTCACACCGACAGTGAACTTGGTTTTCGACCTTTTAAGTTAAAAGGACTATCATCAATTAATATCCTAGCCCACTCGTGTATCTAAATGCACAGTGAATCGACTACATCTCACGATTCGTCAAACTACGTTTTGAATTCTGCCGTACCGTCCACCATCTCCACTTCTGACCATCCTGTCGTCTTCTGCTCTTTTCTATGAATCATTTTCAAGATCGACGTTATAAACGCTCCATCTTGGTTAACAAGAGATTACAATAATTTGTATGACTTGAACAGTAATCTTCACACTGGCCCCCTGGGAGGCCTTTTTTTTTGCCGGTTTAGACTTTCTAAACGCTTTTGTGTGTAACTGGACTGATATCTTCCTGAATAACTGTCAGCAATTCATGCCGTTTCGTGAAATAGCTTTCAGACCTGAAATAAACCCTGGGTAACTCATGAAATTAAAGGGTTGATAAAAAACGCAACCGTCTTTGGAGCACCTACAGATGTCTCACTTTTAAACCACGACTCCATACTCTTTTCTCCACCCGCAGAATCGAACGTTTATACCAACTTTATAAATCATTACGAAATTACAATGTTAATTTTACTAAAAACTCTATTCGCACATTATCTAATATTATTTGCTCACCATTTTGACTCCAAACACATTAACGCTAACAAACGAGAGAGAGAGAGAGAGAGAGAGAGAGAGAGAGAAAGAGAGAGAGAGAGAGAGAGAGAGAGAGAGAGAGAGAGAGAGAGAGAGAGAGAGAGAGAGAGAGAGAGAGAGAGAGAGAGAGAGACTAAATCAGTCCTGGGCTGTTAACTTTTCCAAAATATCCTTCCACTGATAGATTCCTGCAAAGTCATTTCTGGCTATTCTGAAAAAACGTTAAATCTTCAATGCCTATTTTGCTGCTCAATGCAACACCCCCCCCCCCCCTCCACCAACCCATGCTAACGAAGCCTTGCCTTTGCTTGACATTACCTATCGAACAGAAGCCCGGCCATATATGCTATAAACCAAAGTTCAAGAAGTAGAAAAAATATAAAACAAGTCATGTGTGTGGGCGGGACGGCATATGTAACACAATCTCTTAAAATTGTGATCCGTCACTTGCCTACTCTTCGAGTAGACTATTCAATCAGTGCTTTCTAACTCCTTTTTGCTGGCTTAGAGAAAAGTCATATATGTGTCCTCACTTGAAAAATCTTAAGGGAAACTACCGACCCTTTGTTACGTGCCAAAAAGGCCTCGAACAGATAGTTTATGATATGTTTTATGAATACGTCACTTCTAACAAAATACTTGCCTGAAAAAGAATCTGGTTCAAAGGAACGACTTCACTATTAGTAAACTCCTTACCATACATCACATAATATTTAACAGTTTCGAGATGAGAAAAGAAGCCCAGATGGTGTATTTGGGCGTATTGATACAGTCTGGTATACTGGGTTTCTTTTTAAATTGAAAAAGTAGGGCTTTGAAGAGACTGTGCTCATTCTTTATAGATAGTGATCTCCCTCACCGTTTTCAGCGCACTATCTCTGGAAGCCAAATGTCGGTCGTATTTACTCCCATTTGAAGCTGGCATTCCCTAAGATTCTGTTTTCAGAACATCTCTTTCTTGTCTGTATAAACGATATCACTGATAACATTCCTCGCGATATACGGTTGTTCTCAGACAGTATTTGTCTTTTGGAAATATACATGATCAAAATGAACGATCAGAAGGCCCCAACTCCAAATTAGCTATCTAATATAACTGCAAGCAATTTATTGTAGTGCACATTTAGTCTGACATACACTCTTCAGTAATTGTGGTGTGTATCTTTTATAAAGGGTTGTGCGTATATTGATGTACTGGAGACCCCCAGATTTTGTTGTACCTTCAGGTTATCCAATTAAAATAAATATAATAATAAAGCTTTTACAGAGCCGTTCAGCGTCTAGTATGATTCACCGTAAATGACTACAGCGTACAGAAACGTACAAAAACTGTAAATTGTCTGAGGTCCGCTTTCCTTTAGTCACCCACATCCACTACGGGCAAAATCGTACCAATCAAAAGGGGGCTGAGAGCCGCCTAATTGGGAAATCATTCTTCGTAGGACGTGCGTGGAATTTGCACATATTCATAATGTTGTGTTGGGATATTTCAGGTATAATGCAAGAACATGAACAAATTTACAGGGTTTATTTTAATCACAGTGTAAAATATATTAAATATTTTGTGACCCTGTTTACCGCCTATTAATGTTAATTAATATGTAAATATCAGGTTTGATGCTGTTTGACAAAAATGTAAATTTTATGATAACTTTAACGCACAAATGAAGTACTTTGGAATTTGAAAATACAACTTTTTTATACATGCAGTTAAAATGCACTCCTTATGCAGCTTTGCGCATAGTTACGTCACATTTTCTCAAATAATGAGAGGATTCTGTGAAAAAATAATCATAATGTTCTAAAACTTTTTTTTACGTTATGGCTCCAACGTGTCGAATTTCCTGAACAGGTAATATTCATTATGCTGAGTGGAGAAAAAAAATTGCCTTCACTGAAGTGGCCAAGATATGCATTACATTACACTAGTGTTTGCGTATAGATACGTAAATGTTAAAAATAAAATCCAACTGCATAGGGAAGCCATAATATACTAATCCGTACATGTTTTATGCATAGCACGTCCATAGCAACTAGTAGTACGACACATGTGAGAAAGCAATGTATGAAACTACGGATGTTACGATACGACGTTTAGAAAAAGCAGAAGTTTCGTAGGTATTTACTCCTTTGCAGACGTCGATGGTTAAATCATACGGGATTTCAGACCCGATGTTGTTGGTAAGACGTTCTTCGTGCGTTAATACGTTACAAACGTGGAAAGCTTATATATCAATATATATATATATATATATATATATATATATATATATATATATATATATATATATATATATATATATTTGTAGTTAGTATTTGTCTTTTGGAAATATACACGATCAAAGTGAACGATAAGAAGGCCCCAACTCCAAATTAGCTATCTATTATAACTGCAAGCAATTTATTGTAGTACACATTTAGTCTGACAGACATTCTTCAGTAATTGTGGTGTGTGTCTTTTATAAAGGGTTGTGCGTATATTGATGTACTGGAGACCCCCAGATTTTTTTGTACCTTCAGGTTATCCAATTAAAATAAATATAATAATAAAGCTTTTTACAGAGCCGTTCAGCGTCTAGTATGATTCACCGTAAATAACTACAGCGCATAGAAACGTACAAAAACTGTAAATTGTCTGAGGTCCGCTTTCCTTTAGTTACCCACATCCACTACGGGCAAAATCGTACCAAACCAAAGGGGGCTGGGAGCCCCCGTTTGTTTGGTACGAAATCGTTTCAGATCACTTTTGCAAATTTTTGCTTTTTCATGTTTGTGTGAACTTGCAGAAAATATGATATGATATATATTTTGGGGGTGCTTTCATCTCTCTACCATATAAGAACAAAAATGACTGTATCATTCAAAAGACTGTCAGTGAAAACCTAGCGTTGCTGTTTTCTCAATACATTTAGGTACATAATTACATTTTTCTTTTTGGACTTGGTAATTTTTGCATATGCAGATAATATAATGATGTATAAACATTGTATCAAATTGCAAATGGGTCAAACCTAGCGTTTGATGCATTCACCTCCCAACACTTGATATTAGCATCAACTGACTTCATAAATGTTCCCCTTTCCCCAAGATTGATATGTAATACCTGAAAAAAAATGTATGTCAGAAATATTTATTTATTTGGTTAAAAGCCCAAAAACGTGTCAAATACCTATCAATATAGTCGTGCAGTAGCAGTAGTAGTAGTAGTAGTAGTAGTAGTAGTAGTAGTAGTGGTAGTAGTGGTAGTGGTAGTAGTAGTAGTAGTAGTAGTAGTAGTAGTAGTAGTAGTAGTAGTAGTAGTAGTGGTGGTGGTGGTGGTGTTGGTGGTGGTGGTGGTGGTGGTAGTAGTAGTAGAAGAAGAAGAAGAAGAAGAAGAAGAAGAAGAAGAAGAAGAAGAAGAAGAAGAAGAAGTAGTAATAGTGCTAGTAGTGGTAGTAGTCAAGGTAGTAATTGGTTGTAGTTATAGCAGTATTCGTTTTATTGGCAACATAATTCAAAATATATATAATCAAGTTATCAAATACAGTTTAAAATTCCAATTGATGCAACACTTCACAAAATAACTCAAAGCTTTTCCTCTTTGCATCAATAATACACTCAATACACAGACAATAGACACATTTTGACACTAAGAGCCAAAGTCACGTGCTAGCGGAAAAATTTATTACATTGTAAAGCATCAGTCAAATTGTTCTTATCTGTACCATACAAATTTAACAATTATGTTTTTGTTTGACAGGTAGTATTCTTTCAAAATGAAGCTCTGCATTTATACGGAAAACCTAACGCATTTAGCTAGTTCATATATATATTCATTAACATGTGGGTTGTCTTTGCTGAATATTAAGTTTAGGCAAGGAGACATGTACGGGTATAGGCTTCAAAACATGTTATGAGTAGTTACCCGCTGGTCACCCTTCAATTTATTTTGGCTAATAAAGCCTATATCAAAATTCTACAGAGGAACGCGTGAAATATGGACAATAGTACTTCTATATGTATATAGGTTAGACAGTGACAGGCTAGCTAATGAAGAGTAAACAGTTTGGACCACGGAATAGGGCAATGACTACCAGGAAATGGTTCTGAACAAAAACACACAAATACAATTTGCTTCTTGAATTTCCCCCAACCTCAAATCAGCAAATACCTCTTGGTTGCCTAGCCCATCCACTAGTCTTTATCCTTAGACGGTGGGATGATAGCCTGAACCTGGTTCACCCTTGCGCATGTGCCATGGTAGAAAGGTTCAACCCGTTTACCCAAGTCAACATTGCATGCCAGCAAATATGATTTACTTCCCAATAAGTTGAGAACTTTGTTTTTGTTGATGTAGCCATAGTTGTAAACCCATTCGTATGATGTAATTTAGACAGTCAATTCCGACCAAAAGCAATGTTCCTTGTTATGTATAGCTAGGTAACATGAATCTATAGTTCGTCTTCACCCAAAAAGGTCTAAAACATATGTGCAAAGGTCCATAGGGTCAAAAAAAAGTCATATTTGGTTTTAACATGACAGAATACACCCCCCAAAAAAAAAATCAAATTAACGGCGTATTTCAATAAATTGGCTTGAACAGGTGCATCATTCATGTGCATATGGGACCTTACAATTCATGAAAAGGGACCAACATTTGCAGCACATTAGAGAACTTGCAAGCACAGGCTCCTAATTTGTTGCAAAATATCAATACAATTCAGCATTTGAAAGGTAATAGTTGCAACCACTGTCTCAACAATGATCGTCTTCCATATAAGTCGACAAAGTGACACTAACACCAACATCAATCTATCGGAGAAGCCGCCTATGCCTAAAATGACCATCAACTAGAATCCAAGCAACAAGATCATGCAATTCGATGTGTTTTAGACATGTAGTTAAAGCCATGATGTTGTTGGAAATGAAATAAACTAAAAGTATTTTGTAAAGGAGAACTGTGTTTGAATGTGCAAATTTATTGGTGAAAAGTCAATACATTGTCAGATTTTGCAAGTACACTTGTTCAAATGTTAAACAACAGCCAGAGGCAAGGGACATCAGGCCTCAAAACATAAAAAATCGTTGTCCAAAAATGCATTATAATGGCCAAATTTGTAAGCATAGCAGTCACAATCCAAGTATGGTTTCCAGAAGTATTTTTGAAAGGATATATAGATGTTCAAGAAAGCATAGAATCCCACAAGTCATCTAATAAGTAATTTATTAAGGTAATAATTTAGAATTTAAAAATGTAGTATGCCACTGTAAGTCATCTGCAAGTCAGCCAAATGTACATCTAAATCATGGTTCTATAAACTTTAAAAGGTCAAAATGTAGAACAGTCCTAATTATTATAAAGTTCTACTGCATTTATCAGAGAAAGAATTAGGCTTTAGGAAAAGAAAGGAAGAGAGAAAGAAACCATGTTGAAATTCCTAAAGGTAAATGTAAGTAAAGCTGTTTCCATGTAATAGTTTTATTTTTTTTTCATTGATAATAAGACACAGTTCAACTTGTTTTAGATGCTATTTATTCATACAAGAGCGTAAGAGAGAGAGAGAAAGAGAGAGAGAGAGAAAGAAAGAGAGAGAGAGAGAGAGAGAGAGAGAGAGAGAGAGAGAGAGAGAGAGAGAGAGCCAAATTTATATACATTTACCCATTTATTGAAAGTAACTAAAGCAAACACTTTCAACTGTTCAGCTGCTGAACAACGCCTATATAACCACTAAGTTTTCTTGCAAGCAGAAGTGACAGATTATGTGTATTTTAGAATTTAAATGCATAGATAATTGATATAAATTGTCAAACTGAAAATAATTTGTTTACCACAACAAATTAAATACTTACGGTGTGTATCTTACTTTCCAGATCTCACGCTTTTCTGCAGAGTGCCAATTCTAGAAATGGAATATAGGGGGAACATATCACAAACATCCAGTGGCAAAACATGTCAGAGATGGGATACCCAATACCCGCACCAGCACACCCACCTAGAAGCCGCCGGGTTCCCAGATGTTGACGTCAAAAGTGCCGAAAACTATTGCAGAAACCCATCTAAAGTACTCTCGGGGCCTTGGTGTCTTACAACAGACCCTGATATCGATTCAGAATACTGTGATGTTCCACTATGTCGTACTAGTCATTCTCATTTATGCATATAAAATGCATGTAAAATATCAGCACACTGATACCCTGCCTCTGTGTCATTTAGTGTTGTTTCGATTCACCGTGAAACGCCGGTTGAATTATGTGTTTCGTACACTGTGCATCCTATTTCTCATTGCCTTTCACATCAAATTTACATATTGTATTTGTGTCTTTTTACTCTTTACTCTCCATAAGCTAACCTGTCCCTGTCTAACCTATATACATATGGAGTTACTATTGTCCATATTGCACACGTTCCTCTGTAAAACGTTCACATAGGCTGTACCAGCCCAAATACATTAAGGGGTCCTCAGCGGGTAACTTCTCAACATGTTTCGGAGCCTTTTACCCGTACATGTCTCTCTGAGTATCGGATCCTTGTCTAAGCGAAATATTCAGCAGAGACAACCCATATAATAATGAATAAATGTGAACGTGGCAAATGATGAAATAGCTAAATACGTGAAGTGTTACTTATAAATACATAGCTTCATTATGAAAGAAGAATACCTGTCAAACAAACCATAATTACTAAATTTGTATAGTACAAGTTCAGGTATAAGCAATTTGACTTACCCCTGAACCAATGTGTACCCTTTGTAGCTGGACAGCTTATCATACTTAAACCACCCGTCAGTGTATGACTGAAGTGAAAACAAGCTGGGGCATTATATTCAGTCCCAGTGATTGTAAAATAAACAGTTGCAAGCTAGACCATCTGTGCAAACCAAGGTGAATTATATCAAGGACTGCAACAATGGAAATCCTGCACCAGAAATGTAAAACAAACTCCATGATGACATCTACACGTCAAACAATTAAGCTCTATTTCACTGCCAACCCTGAGTCAATGTATCAACGTAATGTGTCAGGCTTGTGACATTTGAGGAAATACTGTCAATTGTTGTTTTTTTTTAGATAAGTAAATGTGCGTTTAGGCATGTCAGGAAAGAATGAAAGTCATAAGCATCTATGCCAAAACATGTTATCAAAGCAATTTTCTTAACATAATTTTAAGTGCAGTTAGGCAAACATGTAACTGTCGTCGGCCGATGCTTGCTACCAATAGCCCCCGCCCCTACCCGGGGCGAGGGGAGGGGGTCACCTGACAGAGAGCATGCAAACCTCAAATATCTGAAAGTGAATATTAAGACTGAAAGATGCCAAAGCTAACGTTATGTAGCAAAATAGACAAGTCTAAACAATGCAAATTATTGTACCCAAACTGTCTAATAAAATCTGCATATTGATAGGAAAATTATAGGGCAAGTCAGAAAATAATGAAAGTCATTTGTATTTAAGTCAAGAGAATGCAATGAAAATATAATATTTCTTATCCAGATATCAAGTACAGTTGGCAAGCTTGTATCTGTCGTTAGTATCTGCTTGCTAACTAAAGCCCCTGGGGTGTGCCCTAACAGAAAAAAGCTACCCTTAAATGTCTAATAGGTAAACATTAACACAGAATGATGCAAAAAACATAGTTAAGTAGAAGAGCTGGCAATTCTAAAATCTTTAAAATTATTGAAGCAAGCTTTTTAACCACATTACTGTCCGGAAAATGATAATTAACTACTTTAAAATTAAAATCATCTATTTTGTGATAGACTTTAGTACAAAACCTGTCATTAGTGACCAGAGTATCCAAGTCCGAAGACACATCTCTAAAACCATATGAATTGTTACCCTCCAAAACGATATCTTTATCAATTTCACTTAAATATAATACATTTCCACAAGCAATGTCATCAATATATCTTGCGTTGTTTGATATTTTTGAAGCCATTTGAAAGTCCAGATGTTAATCATCAAGTTACAATTTGCATACAGATTTAGACACGCAGGCAGGACACCAGGGATTGTAATGACCGCGCATAACATTTGAGGCTTTCCAAAGTGTCCCAGTGTGCTCACCATGCATTGGTACCATGTTTTTTGTTCAGAACCTACAAAAGGTATGACGTTGAACAGAATGTTACATAGGCGAAAGTGGTTTGCAACTTTCCCTTAAGGGGAAATGCTTGTGGTGGAAACAATCAACGATAACTGTCGTCATGAATGATTTTGACCACCAATACAGAACGTTAGTGCGAGAAAAAGTGGTAACTCCCTGTCCAAGCAAGTAGCATTTATTTAGTCTTTATCACAGGCCTACTAATGTCTAATTGGAGACGGAAATAGTATTAAATGTTACTTTTTTGACTGACTTTCAGGTTCTAGACTTGATTTTAATAAATTATACTAAATGAACAATGTTAGGAAAAACCAAGTACCTTGATTTGTACTGGAATATTTTCAGGAAGTACAAGTAAGTACGTTTCAAGCACGTTGAGATCATCCCTGGGAGTTTGGAAGATCCCTTTATGTTGTCAGTACAATGTTAAAAGAAGTAAGAACAGGCAGGCAGACATCAACGACTGAGTTCCAAACATGGTTATTGTAATCGCCAGGGGGGCATAAAATGTCCTGTCCGGCCTAAGAATGCCTTAAACAATAATTTGAGTGAAATCAGCATTAAATAACATCATGAAATTTAATTGGCGGAAATTTATCAATACTATTTCTGCTTATTTTGGTATCAGTATTTTTTTTAGACTGCTTTGACGTGAAATCAGCATTTCAATAACATCATGGAATTTAATTGGCGGACATTTATCAATACTATTTCTGCTTATTTTAATATCAGTATTTTTAAGACTGCTTTGACGGTGTGGTAATCATTTCCATCATGTTAGTCTGTGTGGTAATCATTCACATCATGGTAGTCTATCTCATATGAAAGATACCTGTTTATTGATGTAAAATCTATGTTGGAGTGTTAGCTTATTAATAACCGTATTGAATTTGTTTTTTCATTGTCGGTCACCCAGTCCGTTATACGGCTGTTGGGTCCAGTTTAACTCAGCAATATCTGGATAGCAAACTACCTACATGTACCAGTTTCAGTATACTCTGAGCCACTCTGAGATAAACACTTAACATGGAAAAATATAAATGTTAGGCCAATGATGTTACTTATGACTTTATACAGTAAAACCTGCTCTAAATGGCACAGAGACACCGTGAACGCTGTGCATTATCCACACCCGCATATAATTTCCTTTGTTTCTGATGGCAAAATACCTGTCTTTATTGGGGACCTATCCAAACTGGGTACTTTTTGGCGTGCCAAGAGTGTCGACTATACTCGTATTATTATGCTGCATTACTCTCGATTCACACATTGTGATGTGATAAAAAGTTTGTCATACTGAATCTCATCACAATGTACTTATCAAGGCAGGCTGCCTCCAGATCAGACCCGGGCTCCAAAGTATGTGTACTCCGCCAGTGCAGCAGACATAACATGGAACCTGGTCTGCTTGGTAGGCAATGAGGCAGACACAATCATCAAAACATATTATAAATATGAATACCTTGTCCATTTTTCATTCATTCTAAAACTCCCTCTTCAACATGCTTAAAATTAGAGTGCACACAACCTTTGGTCATTACCATGCAATCAAGTTGAGCTAAGTGAACTGTCTGTCATTTCCTCATAATATTAGCATCCACCAAATTGTCATGTGGTCCTCCATACCGTGTTACATATACGTGTGCTATTCAAACCATGAAATTTACATTTGATATATGTGGCTGGCTGAATGATTGACAGACCCAGCTTCCCACGATTCTTTTATGCAGCCTATCCCACCTCGAAATTCATTAAGTGAAGGGACATACGAGTTTTGCAATCCATGGTAGTGTCACAGAAGCGAGTAGCAAATTGGCTAATTTTGTCAATGGCAAATTTGTAAAATTAAATACCCTGAGGATACATTAAATAGTAAATTCTTGAAATTAAGAATGCAGAAAAATATACTTTTAAAGTATATTAGGGAGCTTTGATTGCAGTGCTGGATCATCAGAGACAAATACCGCTTGTTTTAGAGAATATTCAGGAAAATATTTATCAGATTGGAGAGTTTTGCTAAAACATTTCCAAGATGTTGAAATTGCTGTCTTGTACTCCCACCAGATGCTCAAATTGCTATCTTTTAGTCCTAAAGGTTAAACCTTTGCATTTACAACATAAATTTAGTGGATAAAAAAGTTCTTAAGAGGCTGGATCTATTGTCTGTGAATGATTTATCTGCATGGAGAAATGCTGGGGTATTTAAGACTGCATTTTTTAAAAATTATTCCTCCAGCTTTTTTCCCTTTTTGTACAATGCTAAAACAATTTGTTAAACATTTCAAATGACATTCCTTTGCTAATGTTTAGTGCTCAACATATTTCTATTGTATCTAAAAGTGTAGCTAGAGACTTCCTCTCTGTCTATTCCTTTCACATAAGCACTCCACCTTTCGTTTTGCAGGGCACGGCAATATTTACCGAAAATATCCCTCGGTTTGTTCCATAGGATCCCCATAGATCGCTATTGTTTCTGATGTGCTCCCGACGAGCACCTCAAAAGAAAGCAATAGCGAGTCAGGGGATCTTTATGAAGCACGTCTCTTAGTCTTATTTTCACGTCTTTGACCTGCATATCAATGGCTGTATTAAACTTGAAGGGATATATACAAACACCTGTGATACTTCAGCCTGTTTGGCTTCATGCAGACAATTTCAAAGGGCAAGTACTGCAATGATCATACATGCACCCATGTGTGACAGAAACTTTGAGACGTGTGTCCTGCAAGGAGCAAACTAATCAGTTGACCCAGTTAAGTGTCATTTCAGTGATTACATCGTACTAGACAGAATGGATGGGCACTATTTTAAGTCTATCATTGTTGGTGGTGTCAAAGCTGTAAACAACTTAAAGAAATAGGGTTCATCCCTGTGATATATATGACATGATTCAGGTGGTACCCTCGGGAGGGGTAGCAAGTGGTCGTCAACACACAGGATGGTAAGCTCAGGTTGACACATGATGCAATTAATAATAGTACCATTTATCCTCCCTCCTCTGTAACTTGGTCAAAATCCAGATGGGATTATCTTTGTGAAGACAAGAGTAGTTAAAGCTGAGACAGGAATCAGGGATCACATCAAGGATTTGGGAGAATGAGTTCATTTAGAAGCTTGTAAGCCTATGTACATAAGATTGATTGTAAATAATCGAGATTTAGGGTGAATTCTGGGCAATATTGGGATATAATTTGTTGGTCTTTTTCAGATTTTGGGGGTCATGGACCCAGGACCCACCCTAAATATTATCCCTAAATGTTATCCCTGTAGGATATCTCAGTATTCCTGATCTGATCTAGGTTAAAAACATGTAGATAGAACCTTAATTTTCTTGCATGGTCCAAACCACTGTTCACTTTACGCCTACTGTCAAATGTAACACCAGGAAAGGAAGCAATGACATGACATGGCCAGCATTAATTGATGTTTGAAGAAGATCATGTTAAAATGTCAACAGGCAAGCTCTTCGTTTTCCTCATTAAAGTTATCAGGAGGTCACGAAATATAAATGATTATGGGATGTATGTAAAATTTTGCAACCCAAATATGATTCATTATGGTAACCAAATATGAGCAAATCATTATACCACCCAAACACTTGTTTGAAAGGTACAGTGTCTCCGTCAACATAGCATTTTGCCTCAAAAACAGAACAAGTTCCATCCCAGTGTGCAACTTGCATCATGGAAGCATTTTATATGGATATATTTGCAAGATATCTGGGCGTGCTGTTGAACACCTGGCAAATTGTTATAGTAAGGGCAAACCGAATAACCAACGATTTTCCTAAAGGTTTCGTGCCTCTGTGCTATTACATTTCCCGTATCCTTACTCCATGCTGATTTCACTGCTAACATTGCTTAATACATTCTCAGACCAGAGAAGGTCATTTGTATTGCCACCTGATAATTATGGTAACCCGGCTGTGAGGCCAGACCTTGAAGATTGCTTGCATTTTTTTTTTCTGTCCCAAAATTGTACTGACAACAGGAAGGGACCTTTCATACTGCCAGGCATATTCTCAATGTGCCTGAAAAGTACCTATTTGTGCTTAATTAGTATATTCCGGCACCAATGAAGGTACTTGCTTTTACTGACTATTATATACTCAGTACAATTCAGTTAAATCGAAAAGAAAAAAAAGCCTAAAACGTCAGCTAAAAAAGAATAAATTTTAGCACCTTTTTGACTACTATTGTTAAACGCGGATCAGATGTCCCTTGTCTCATTGTATTTGTGGTATCCCAAGTCACATGTGGATTATAATCGAATCTCCTCAGGTACTTTCGATTTTTTTTCAATGTGTTGATGCAACTTTTTAGCTGGCATAGCAAAACATAGTTGCAACTATGGCCAGGCCACATGACTCACATTAAATTTACTCTTTTTGGGTCTCACTATTACAATAAGCATTCATTTGTTAACATTAAATAAAACTTTATATTACAGTCTACTGTGGTCTGAGTGCATGCAGATGCCGCGTCAACACAAAAAGAAGCCAAAATCCTCCTTACCAATATTTTGTCAAAACGTTGTACGTATAGTACCCTCCCCCCCCCCCCCCCGCCACTCCCGACACAATTTTGTACAGTTAAATCGGCAGATATCTGTAGATGATGGGTGATCCTAGGCCCCCTGGTTTTTAAAAATATTACTGAAAAGTATCCTTGAGGCTTGTTTTTGTTGCCAAATTTTATCCTTTGTGATATTGCATGACATTTATATTTCTAATAGTTATTGCTCTTGACCTTTTAAGTTTAGAAAATGATGACTCCAGAACAGAGTGATTGAAAATGTTGATATAGCAAACGATGGCGCTCCTGCAAAAGGGCCAACTCTCACATCACATGCGGGACATTGATGACAGAAGGTCGGAGGACACTCGGTTTACCTTAACTGCTCCGTTGACATCGTTAGAATTATTTCAGATACAACTTTAAAATTCGACATGGAGATGATCTTGCACAGGGGCAACAACAAAGAAGCATGGATGTACTTGTCCCAGCTTCCAAGTTTACACCAACTGTAGTTGCTTTTACTGACTATTATATACTCAGTACAATTCAGTTAAATCGAAAAGAAAAAAAAGCCTAAAACGTCAGCTGGGTGCACGGTTGGCTGAGCGGTAAGACGCTCGCCTTTCACCCCTGCGACCCGGGTTCAATTCTCGTCCTGGGCAGCATGTGGAAAAAGTTCCTATCACTTTAACCGTGCACGGTGGTTTTCTCCGAGTTCTTCGGTTTCCTCCACTAGGCAAGGTAGGAAGTATACGCCAACATCTGTGCCATGGAGAGTGACTCGATAAGTCAATGCTTGACTTCTTTCACAATCCATGTAAAACAAATGTGTCTATACTTTAGTGTCTTCATTGTTTTATTCTGTGACTTTAAAAATATTCAGACATTTTTTCGTGGCAACTTGAAAACTATTCAGGAAGGTCTTAAGACATTTGCGCATGAAACGGTCTTGCAGAGATGTGGCATTCATTTAATTCTAAAGGTAACAGGACCAGTTCAGTCTGTACATCCAGGGTCCATTCTAGACAGGCATAGTCCTCTTACTAGCACTATCTAAGTGTCCTGCATGGAGCATCAGTTTATGTGTTTCCTCATGGCGGGTATCCTGGTCAATCCGTGACACCATATATCGCATGATACACAGAGTGTGACAAAAATTTAGGGGACATTATATATGACATGGCCTATAACTATCAGAACGCATACATGTTTGAGATTTAAGCATTGCTAGTCATATAACCAAATCTGCATTCCTATTTACCATAACAGTTCTCATGTATTAAATAAAATATATTTTGTTTATGTATCGAGCATGGAACTTCAATGACAATAACGAAATTTTTCCTGAAAATTAAAATGGTTTCAGGACCGATGGATCGTGCCCTGATGAGATTCGAATGGATCAAGGGTCCTCCTAATCTTTGTCCTTTCTTTCGGTTTTTTAATTGTGCACCTCTTGCTGTCTATTTACACTAACTGTATTTATTGTAACTCTAAAGTGTAATGCTTTGTGTGCATTGATTTTTACAATAAAGGTTTTTGTTTTTGCAATAATTCTGCATGAACAGTGATTGTCTTGTTACCCGCCTTAGTGTCTCAAAGGTAGAAAATATCTTGGTAGTAAATATATGAAATGTACATTTTTTGTTTCAGCATCCATTATTGCCTATGAAATATAAAGTTTGTCCTGCATTACTTTTTTTCTACTAAGGATCACACTGTTTAACAATAAAATAACTTGAAGAATTACGGTATTGTTGCACCCCACACGCACGCCTTACTGCCTTAAACTGAAAGACAGTAGCAGTAGTAGTGGTAGTAGTAGTAGTAGTAGTAGTAGTAGTAGTAGTGGTAGTGGTAGTGGTAGTGGTAGTAGTAGTAGTAGTAGTAGTAGTAGTAGTAGTAGTAGTAGTAGTAGTAGTAGTAGTAGTAGTAGTAGTAGTAGTAGTAGTAGTAGTAGTAGTAGTACTTTATCGTTTATAGTTTATCGTTTATTGTATCAATACGCCCACAAACGGCCAAATACCAATGAGAAAAATACATGCGTCCAGACCAACTGTACAACAGATATGAAGGCCGGGAAGAAAGACATGGCACGGCATACACGCCCATAGCTGCATATGCCATATCGTGGCCTCCGGCCATCTGGGTAGCAAAAACATAAGCAACCTTGTAGAATTGGACTGGCTGATGACATATTGAGATTCACAGGGGGATGAATAGAGACAACCTGAAAAATAAAAAAGTTTGTCCTAGCATAAACATTAAGGGAAGGTGTTTTGTAAGGTATTTGGTCAGTTTTCCATCAATTCAGTATAATAGCCCCCGGATTTCAAAATTGTGTTACTTTTAGTAGTCAATCTGTTAAACTATTTGGAACTGTACCATATTTACAACATACACATCCGCTTTTATCATATGCATAAAATAAATATATGTGCGTAAAGTAAAAACGTATGGTAAGTTCATCTTGAACAAAGTGTTAATAGTAACGTTAATTTTATTTACATAGTGTAACAATTGTCTTCGTACCATAGTATTGTGCTCTTATGCTTTATGTTTGTAACATGTCTCTTATTGCCACGTAGCAAGAGGAGAAACATGAAAAAATTAACACTTAGTTGTAATCCATTCTTAAGGATTTTTTTTGTAGTTGAAGCATAAGACTTAAAGAGAAAAAAAAAGTAATTATTGTGGACACTATTCTAATTTACATAATTTCATATCCCGTAGCTAATGAACCGCCTGTGAAGTTTAGAGGACAAACCTACTGGTGTGACTTTGATCATGATATGTGTAATTTTACTCATGATATAAGAGCAGATATAGAATGGAGCACGTGAGATATTGACATATTTCCGTCCAATTCATAAATGTCTACTATTGTGTTCGGTAATGCATACTTGTGCTAAAATGACGAGCTTGGCATATTGTGAATGGATGAATCCTTGGCTGGGTCTGGAGATATGTAATGATAAGCAAACGAAAAATAAAATAAACATAAATTTATGCACAGAAGTCTGTTTGCGGCATCGCCGTGCTTAAACAGTGAAGAAATCATAGAACCCCACTCAATTTAAGATGCCCCTCTCTCTCTCTCTCTCTCTCTCTCTCTCTCTCTCTCTCTCTCTCTCTCTCTCTCTCTCTCTCTCTCTCTCTCTCTCTCTCTCTCTCTCTCTCTCTCTCTCTCTCTCTCTCTCTCTCTCTATACATATAATATATATATATATATATATATATATATATATATATGGCATGTTCAAATATGTTCATCTGCAGGCTACACATGTATATCGTATTCAAAAATCCAGTATGAATAGCGCAAATATTTTTCAAATATCTCTTCCATTGGATCACAGGATCATTAGAAATCCGCTGAACTTTTTGAGGTGTTTATGGAGAATCATAAGGCCACTACACTCAATCTTTGAATATCCCCTACAAACAATGGCATACAAATCACCATAAATTTTATGCATCATGTTTGGAATTTTCATAGCTTTTCCACCTAACCTAGGTACAGCTCGTATGGGATTCGTCAAAATATCAACATTCCAAGTCCATTACATAACCACTGCGTACATATCACAATCAATGAGGTATATTAATTGAATTTTGATTGTTTTTGCTGTTTAGATGATCCATTAAAAACATTTTCATTGGCAAGGTCCAAACAGTTGCCTGTGGGCCCGGTATTACACAGATCTGTTTCCTCCAACTAAATCATCTACTATTGATAGCGAATAACGTGCTCGTTACCACAAATGCTTGCGGTTTTCGTCTTAGATAACTCGGTAAGCTAAAGTTGAGTCTGGATTACAGACAATAAATATCTGTACAAGAATGTCTCGTTCATTTGATTATTTCTTAAAACACTAATTATATCATCTTGAATAAATAATAACAGATTTATCCTAAACATTTATTTGAGCAAAATATTCTCAGGGATTTTTTAAGAAATAAGAATTTTTCTTAAAATCTGTATCAAAAGTTAAGAGTCTACCAAACTTTAATCAATTTTGGGAAGCACGCCCCCCCCCCCTACACATTTAGCACTTTTTGCATGACCATTTTAACTAAAAAAAATTAAAAGTAACAAAAAAAAACAACAAAAAAAAAAAAAAAAAACTGTGCAGTTGTGATACCTTTTTCTACATACATGCAGTGTGACCATTATACCACAATTGTCAGCAGTTATCTTGCATATCTTTCCAAATCTATCCAAAATTTTGCATTTTCCCCCAAAAGGTTTGTGTTCAAACAACGTATATCTGTACCAAAATGCCCAGGTCATGTGGATGTTTGTCTGAACCAAGTTGTCTTACTTTCATCAAATGAAAACTGATTTATTCTAAACATTTTGTTAGAGCAAAATCTTATCACAGATTTTCTATGAAGTAAACGGTTCTGTATCAAAAATGAAGAGTCCAGCAATATGATGTTTGACAAAAACAGATAAATTTTGCAATTTTTGTATTACCATTATAAATAAAAGAAACATATACATTTATGATACCTGTTTGTACAAATATGTACTGTTATCATTACAGAAAAAGGATGAGCATTTTAACTAAACTACTTTTCCAGAAATACCCACAATTTCACCAAAAACAAAAAACAAAAACAAAAACAGAAAACAAAAAACAAAAAACAAAAAAAACTAAAATGCTTGCGTTAAATCAACAACTTTGGCTACAGAGTTCCATCTTAAATGCAAGCAGATTCTGTGAAGCCTTGTAGACAAGTATATAGGTTTGTTATGTAGGAACGCCTGTTTCTCCTTTATTTGGACCCGAAGAGAACTCCATTTGCCAAGTTGTACTTTACTTTAACACTTTCTCATGGTCACAGATGTGCTGTTAGTACAGGGCGTCTGAATTGTGGCTATCAAAAACAAGTGCAAATATTTTCTCCACTTGCGTGTGCACCTTTCATCTCGGTAACCGTTATTGTATTTGTGCAGTTATGCTTTAGGACGTTACTTATGGCGGGGGGGGGGGGGCGCAGTGTCCGTGAAGTACTTTACACCCGATGCATGATAGTTCTGTGAAAAACGCTTTATTTTATTTATTTACTTATTTATTTTTTGGATGAATGTACCTGTACAGCATCAGAGCAGAAGATCGACTCCTTGTCATGTGTGTGTTGTACTTTGAGACCCCATGGGCTGTTAGATGTTTGTCTAGTCTCCGATAACTTTACCAAATCCCCATGAACTGTTTAGAGAGGAACAGTTCTCATAGTACCAACACTGTACCGATACACAAAAAGAGAATCCTTCCTTCATTCAACAACAGTATCATTTCCCTGCTTGTCTTTGACAACCCTTAAATGTAAGACAGAGAACATCAATTACAGGAATGAGCTCATGATGACAATACCGAGATAGTATCTGCATTATGTGAAGTCGTGATAAACATAACCATACCACGATCAATAAAAGCAGTTAGCACATATATACTCTAAAACGGCATCATGTTCTATGCGTCCAAGGGAGGAGGTTGGCTGTAATGCACGTATGCTCAACAAACGCCAAAAATATATGACCAACCGGATGGTGTATTTTTAGCATCGTAATTACTTGATATGTTTTGCATTCATATTCATGTTTGTGTTGTCACTTCCATCATAACGCATTATTTTAAAACGGTAGGCTTCTAAATAATAACAATAATTCAGGGCACTTAAATCAGGTTTATACACACATTTTGAGGTTTCCGGGTTTATACATTATAAGATAAAATAGAGCTTTGTTGCATGTCGCTGTAACGTGTCTGCAAAATATGTGTGCACCATATGGGCATTGGAAGCCTTATCACGGGTGCACCAAATAGGGCATGTGCATAAAGTAACGTCATCATGTGGTAAATCCCCGAATCCCCGATATTTGCAACCATGTGATGTTTTCAGTTTTTCTCATTCTCAAGAACAAAGATGCCACCTTTCAACCACAATTTAACAATCGTTGAGCTATAAAAGCTTAATGACAAGAAGGCCAACCACGGCTATGCGATCTCCGCATATGGATGCCGAAAGATTTTTTAAGCAACACTTTAGAAGAAAGAGTATGATTGATGAGCATATAATATATTTCTGTCACTCTGTTATGCACAAGTTGAGATCTGTTCAAGAATCAGAATCAGACAATATTCTGCATCTTTGGATATACCAGACTTGATGATTTTTTTTTTCTTTTTTAATTTCACTTAGAGGCAATCTGGTATTTTTCAGGCCAAAATCAAAGCACAACCACGCCCTCAATTTGCATTATTGACAGGAACATGCTTCGGGATTGATATCATCTTTTTACCCGGGAGTCAGCAGTAAAGGCCACCAGACTAGACGCTGAAAGTTGACCAATACAAATTCAGAATTTCTGTTTTGTTTTTCACATTTGAGGTCAGGGACCTCTTTGCCGGTCAGTTGTTTCTTTGTAATGCCACTTTGCATTTTTTAACATGAGGTGGCCTTCCGGTCAGCTATGACTAGAGCTTGGACAACGGTTTGTTGTCTATAGTCAACCTTTATTCACATTTATTTTTTATATTTCCGTCTTCTCCAACACCGTACCTGGATTATGTTTAAACGTGGTGGGGGTATATACACTGTGTAGATACCAGATTTGTTAACAGTACCTGTCAAATGATTTCAACAATTTTTGTTGATGGCCTATATACAGTTAACCAGACTATGTTTAAACGTAGAGGGGATATACATTGTGCAGATTTCAAATTTGTTAACCGTCATGGTCCAATGATTTCAACAGTATTTCTCGATGGCCTCTGTCGCACCTGAGGCTAGATTCTCTTCTGAAATACACATGTAGCTTGACTAAGGCTCCACCAAGGTTGTTTGCGAGGCAGGAGTACTGTCATTTTTTATAGAAATTTTGGAAGTTTTATAATGGTTAGGCCGCTACATTATTGAGCAAAAACCTAACACACACACACACAGAGCCAACAAAATCAACGACAAACTCGGTAGTGATGTATCCAGCGTGGAATGTCCAAGCTTGTAGAAATGACATACAAGCACTACAATGCTCTTATTTCTTCATCAGGTACTGTTGCAAAGTGAAACAGCTATATGAATTTCTGTTGTAGTATTCTAAGTCATGTGTTGCGTCCTTTTCAAAGTTGATGGGTGTATAAGATCCCTAAATCCATATCAACCATATACACGGAATGGTGCGAATATGGGTTCATTATTCTTAATACATGTTGGTATTTCAGCAATTATTGATAAACATACATATAAGCATGACTAATATTGGAATGCTAATCTACATCTATGTTTTGTAACTGTGTGCCACAAAATTGTATACCTGGTCCACTTTAACGTAAGTGGCGATGTACATCGTCAGAATACTGTTAAAATTTGTTTGTAAGTTTAGTATTTGGCTCACTCACATCCATTTACTTAAAAGTCAAGCTACATTCAGCTTAACTCATCTAAACTCGTTCAAATTGGATTAATCTTGCTTGCCCATAGTAATATATTTATAACCATATCTGAGACCATGCAAACATACAAAACAATATCAATATTAGTGCACCGTAGGCATGTTGTTTTCATGAAGCTTCCACTCAGTGATCTAATGAACAATAGTGAAAGATGAAGGCCTACCAGTAAATCCTTAACATATACAAACATGAAACGTCTGGCTCACGTGACATGGAACGTCTAACTTACATGACATTCTTAATCATAGATAATTAAGTGAAACACTATTTTGGTCCTTCTGTGGATGGTTATTAAATACATATTTTCGTTGATCTTTTGCTGCTGATGTAATTGCACGTGTGCAGACTCAAATCTGAGACCGCTCTGAGCACAGTACAGTGATTGTACTGATTTGAATGCAACGGACGAACATTCAAAAATACCAACCTCATTCGAACCATTCTTTTTTAAGAGAGGGAACTTGATGCAGTTTATATGTGTGTTTCCCACTTCCGGCTTATTGACTGTGTTGGAGGCTGTCGATTCGAGACCCAGCCGTTTTGTGATAACAAACTATTTGCATAGCATACATTAACTGAAAGTTCAAACATGAATTACTCTCAATGTTTTCAAGAGGACATAGAGCAATGCATAACTGCTTGCCACTGAAATAAACTCTTTCATCAAATTGATTATTTGAGATGAGGTGTTAACAATTTGTTGCAGACATATGGGGGAAACAGACACTGTGGGCACGGGTCCAAGCAGTGACCATACCACAGGCACAGGTATGAGATTCAAATTTGTATAATAGTCATTCTCAAATGTGTGTGAAATTTGCCAGCATTTGAGCATATGTTTACCTCTGAAGTATGACACCGTACCTTCATATATGTGTACTATTGTTCTTTATTCCGTAGAATTATCAATATTCATATCCTCATTCCAAAACCTTTCCTAACCCCATCTGTTTTGTGTATCTTTCTTAGTTTTGGCTTTTGCTTTCTCTCTGCATTTCTGTTAGTTTTATGTTGAATTGCTAAGACGTTTCATCGGACAATATCAAATATCAGGCAAGAGACTTGACATTGTTATACTTCTTTAAGTAACACTCTACTTCTTGACTTTGGTCAACGATGATTTGGAGATGCCATCGGAGCGATATCACCGTCGCCACTGAAATGAATATCAGAGAGAGTCGAATGAAAGTTAAGAAATTATACCAATTTGGAGCAATAAAGGAAAAAATAAAATTTATAATTTGCAAAATCTATAATTTGAGATATGACCCAAATATGTACATATGTTGAAAATCACTTCACTTCTCACGGACATCTCACGAATATATTTCGAAATTTTCAACCAAGAAATTTTAAATTTTACTATAAATTTCATATCAATTGCGAAATATTAGAGTTTAAAATGTGGTATATCCTTAAACTCTGTACGTATGATGGTTTACATAGGCTGGATTCTTCAGTAACTTTCAAACTGCAAATTATTGAGAATATATCACAACGTATATCCATGTATTCCTTCTGCTAAATTCAATAATGCATAACTACAGATCAAAATCTCTGTTATCCCAGTCTGGCATATATATGGCCAACTTCATGTCTTTCCTCCAATTAAACTCAACACAGAGTAAAATAAGCAGTGGGGTATTCATACGCGTTTACATGTAGCAGACAAACTTTCTCCGATGATCGCGTAGCTGAGTTATGTACTTTTTGGCGGTATATGTCAAAATACTATTCACGTTAATGTTTCTCAGACTGTCACAAGAAAGCCATAACATAGTGCATGTGAAAGTTATTAGCCCTTATCTGAGAAGCCATGAAACCATGACAGCACACACACACACACACATATATATATATATATATATATATATATATATATATATATATATATATATATATATATATATATATATATATATACATGCTATTTTCGTTCATCATCGGGTCACTGGAAAATATCAAGGTGACTTCCCATTACATATACAGCTTGGAACACATCTGTTCAATTCTGTGAATTGTTCAGACCTAAAGATTTTAGAATACACTGTTTGATCCGTGCTCCATATGATGGATTGATGTTGATTGTGTTATTAATAACATCATTTTCACAAATTGAGTTAGAATATCATTTTTGCTGTTATTATTACTATTATCCTATCAATTTTCATTTGATTCGTACTAAGATTTAACTGACCATCATCAAAGATATTTGAATTGTTATGGTCAGTCCGTTATTTATGTAACTGTTGTTGTTCTGTTACTTAAAATCGTTATCATTAGTATTATTATTATTATTATTATTATTATTATTATTATTATTATTATTATTTTTCCTTGTAGTTTTTCTACATCGGGGATCTTGTCCGCTGTGCTACTGTTGTTGTTCGTGTCTGTGGAGTTGTCATTGTTAGTGTTAGTGTTCTAATATAACAACATTTTTTTCTAGGTTTCTATATGTACATTGAGTCGTCAAGTCCGCACTATTTGGGTCAAGTTGCTCGAATGAGATCTCCAATGTTCCAAATGTTAGGAGATGTTTACATCAGTTGTTTTGTTCATATGGCCGGTTCTGAGCTAGGAACACTGCGAGTCCTTGCCCAGACAGCGGATTCAGATGTAGAACTGACCAGCATGACAGAAGGACAGGGGGACCGTTGGTTTGCTGTAGAGATCCAAACAAGGCTTACTCAACAAACTGTGGTTAGTGCATATAGAATCTGGATCTTAAATGTAGATTCTTGTACCGTTTGCATTATATCTTTTCTCATTTATTTCCGGTAGTGTATAATCGATGTTGATAGGTCAGGACCAAGAAAATATTGAACTCCGTCTACAAGAGGTGTCTTGAAGGTGCTCTAAAATCCATTTTTAATATGTCACACACCTTTGGAAATGTTACCATACGGAAGGTACAATGCTGATTCTGAATAGGGACTCATATCATAAGCATTGAAGTGATTGTGAAGAGACAAATGTTGCAAATATGTAATACAATGTAGTCTTTCTGTTGGCCCCAGGTAGTATTTGAAGGACAAGTTGGAGCTGGTGCGCAAGGAGATATTGCAATTGACGACGTCAGTGTCTCAGGTGAGTTGGCCTGATACATCTGTATTTTGCATGGAATTAACATTTTGAATTCGGTCTCACTCGCTTGATTTAAACCGTTTAATCGGATTAAATATTCGGATGGCTCAAGCGAAACAGCTACAATTGACACTACGTTGAAAGGTTACATATTAATCCAAATTTGATTAGCTAGTGCAAATACACACACCAGGTGTATACCTACTGGTTTTTCAGGTACTACTTAAGGGAACAAACAGTACATGGACCATAAGAAGGGATCGTATAAATGTTATGCCAAGGTAGTAACTCTTTTAGGACAGGCCACACGATACAGAAGCAGTTATATCTGGCACGGTCTGGTTTGTTCTTTAATGTATTAAAGGAGAATGGAAGATGTGTTACATTATGTTCAATATTTCAAAATTACGAACACAATGCATTCTAGTTTAAAATAAGAAAAGCCACATGAAAAATAGAAATCTATAAATTGAAATTTAGTGTAAGGAACATTGTTTTTAGAATATTTCTTCATACTCATGTTTGATTTTAGCCCTTAGTTGGGCCAGAGATTGTACAGTAGAATTTAACTATATAAAATTACCATTTTTTTAGTTTTTGAACCAAAGGCTTTGATGAATGTGGAGTGTTCCCAACCAGACAGTACGCGGGGTCCTCACAACATGACCTGCCTAAAAATGTGGTGGACAGAAGCAGGCTGTCTAGAGGGGGGTTCGAGAAATCCAAAGAGAAATGACAATACCAACTTATGGAATTTATTGAACGTTGGAGAAGTTAAACATAAGATGAACACGTACAGAACGTATGCAGATCAAAATGATGTCATGTATAAGGTGATGTGCTTTGGACGGAACTACTTTGGTAATTTATTATTTGTTTCCCAATGACCAGAAAAAACCTTTGATCAAAAGTTTAATCAATGTTGAACGCAATTAAGGTATAATGTCCAATATCTACTTGGTTAAATCAAATCTACCCAATGCAGTTGCCCTGAAAGGGCGTGAACATCAGTGGCATATACAAAAAAAGTTTGCCGCGGAATACTATACCCTCATAGATCTGATAGTGTATTTTTGCCTACGTCAGCACTAGGCATTGTCTGTGGTGTAAAGTTTCAATAAGGCAATACAGACAGATCTCAATCGCAGTTCTGGCAAGAATATGCAGTGAGTATAAGAACATAAATCCAAGTGATTACATCATCCTTCAAAGTCTTAATATATTCTTGCTAGTAGTATCGTGCCGTATTGAGCATTCTAAGTGTAGAGGTGATGTCCTAATATTACATTTATGTTAAATTAACTGTTAAAATGCCCCATGTAACAAAGTCAGATTTACTTGCAGATGAGTGTGATGAACGTGAGACAAACAAATTATATTCACATTTCCCTGGTCCTTTCCACATAAATTGTTTGCATCGTTGGTGGACAGATGCGGGATGCCATGAGACTGGTCTAGCTGCCCCCTTAAACAATCCACTGGATGTAAATATTTGGAATCGGTGGAAGTTGGAAGCTGTGAAACAAAACATGACAAATTTCAGGAAATTGGCAGATAAGACTGATTTGACTAGGAAAAATATGTACAAACAACTTTGTTATGGA
Source organism: Hermodice carunculata (assembly GCA_964020975.1). Lineage (NCBI taxonomy): Eukaryota > Metazoa > Annelida > Polychaeta > Eunicida > Amphinomidae > Hermodice > Hermodice carunculata. The sequence goes on from OZ026621.1 coordinate 38,580,018, forward strand.
CACTATCAATCATGTAAGTAGACATCTTGGGTCTGACAGGACTCTTCTTTTGGAACTCAAAAAAAAGAAAAAAATCACTCTTTTCTCCATTTTAAAACTTTCATCCGAAAGTTTGACTGAATTGCCGACTTGGAAAACTGTTAGCTGTATTATTTTCCTCGTATATGGTCTTAATTCTGTTATTGTATCGAAAAGTAGTTCTTTTTTTACCATTTTATGTCTATCATATGCAATTTACACACTACACTTTATATATATATGCATGTATGTAGGTATGTGTGTCTGTGTGTGTGCATGTACGTATGCGTGTGTGTGTTATATGTAGTATTCTCCAAACCTTGCAAGTGAAACACAGTGAATGCTATACTTTGTGTTCTCACTTAAGGAATTATGCAAAAAGAATATGATATTCATAGAATACCAAATTCCATTTTCCAGCCTGGGAGAGGTCCTTTTCATTCCAAGGTAGCAAATACATTGTTGTAGACTTGGGATCATCTGGCATCAACTGGATTGCTGCGGAGAAGGACTGTCAGAAGAGAAAGGGACATTTAGCATGCTTTGAAACTGAACAAGAATATGACTTTTTACTTAATAAAACTGGATATTTGGCATTTATAGGTAGGTACCAGCAATCAAAAATCTGCAGCCAGACTTGCATGTTGCAAGTGTCATTGACACGTGCAATGATGACAATTGCAATGATGATTCAGTCAGTTTTAAACTTTGCCAAGCACCTTGGAAAACATGATAATTAAATGATTTTACTGAAAAAGTCTGAAATTATCCTCCTGTATTTGGCTTATAGGCCTGAGTAGTGTTGGGTAGGACTAAAGTTACAGTAGGACTTCAATCAAGTAGACTCTGTAAATTAGGTATTTTCCTTTTGCATATTGACAAGACAAAGATGTCACATCTATCGATCTAATGTGCACATATTTAAAAATATATCAGACAAATAAAGATGGGTTGCAGCCTTTTTTAATCAGGTATTTCTATATCTGCCGTATCTATCGTCTCTAGGCTCACTTATTACCATCACTGACGCAAACAGGTTGCATAATGCAACATGAATAAATCTTCATTGATCAGCAGTGTTAAAGTATATCATTTTCCTCATTGATGCAGACAAAACAGAGCCGTCCTAGAAGGGTCAAAATCTGAATAAGTTCCGTCCTAGTCAACTGGTATCTATTCAAATCATCCAGATGTATGCGTATAGCACCAATTCCATTTATTGCTTGATAAAATAGCAGAGTTTGTCGTTGCACAAGCCTACAGACTATATGCACGGAGAAGCATCCAATAACCGAATGCTGTGTGTGTAAACATTTCTATACAAGGATCCAAAAACACGTGAAAAATCCAGATATTTCGATCATCCAATGGGACAAATTTCTCTTTATGTAGTGCATGAACCAAATATATAAAATGAGCAAGTATAAAATTCAGCTTTTTTCTTGACAACGAAGGATATTGCATGTCAAGATCTAAGGTAAACAAGCAACACTGGTTTGGCATTCTGACCATTAAGTTATTAGTCACATTGCAGGTTTGAATGACCAAGCAGTCGAAGGGGTATTCCGCTGGTCTTGGGGGAAACGATTGACATTCTCGAGATGGGCCAGTAACAGACTACTTAAATCCGACAGGAAAAGGTCAAAACGTTGGACCAAAGAAGAGTTTACAGACTGTGTGGCCATGACACAGAAAGGCTGGCATCAGATACTGTGCACAAAGCAATATTACGCTCTCTACGTGTGTGAGCTTCCTTATAAACATGGTAGGAAACAGACATTTTTTACACTACCACAGGCTGTTGTGCTCCTTACATACAGCTCTTTTTCATGTATGTCTTGCAGGACGATTTATTTGCCACTTCAAGAGAAATATACATGAAGACTGCAGATATTATCAGCAGGATATATATATAGGGGTTATCCAGAGTTGGGAATATATATATATATATATATATATATATATTTTTTTTTTGTTCTTGTTTTTCTTTTAAAACAAGATTGAAACTAAATTGCAGGTGATGATCTGAATATGCAGGGTGGATGGCGTAGTAAAAAGGAAAGGTACAAGTACCATTGGGTTTGGGAGTGCAAGTAGAATAATAAGTCTTGTACCCTGCTGACCTAATGTCACAATCACGGTTTGGTGAAGCTGTGCTAATGTATGCTTAACAGCAATTGCCTCCCAATTTATGTTCTTAACCTGAACAAAATGAGTAAGAAAATTGGTTACTTTTACCTTTCTGTACGTATGTATATATGTATGTATGTATGTATGTATGTATGTATGTATGTATGTATGTATGTATTTATGTATGTATGTATGATTATGTTTATATATATATATATATATATATATATATATATATATATATATATATATATATATATATATATATATATATATATATATATATATATATAGGTATATATGTCTGTGTGTTTTGAAGCAAAAACTCTAAGTATATTACGATCTCAATTTGAAATTGCTTGCTTCAAAAATGTAGATGATCAAGAGGGAAAACCTTGAATCTTAGCCTCCTTGAGCAGTTTTTGCTGCAATGTGATGTTTTTCATGATTATTTTGTGTTTGAAATTTGTCGGAATTATATTAACTGCACCCCTTCTCTGGTCCATTCGGCTGCAAGGGAACAAACATGATGCCTTTCGGATAATGACGACAAGTAGTCATCCACAAATAGCACTTTTTTTCTAACAAGCTAATTAAAAAAAATCAAAACATGTCCAGTATCTTGTGATTTTTTCACATTTAGTTATGACTTTTCCTAAGCTGCCCGCTTTTTAAAATCATTACCTTTACCATAGCAGCTCATTCAGCTCCGGCAAGATAGGTGATACGCTTTGAATATTCATGTAGCCTAGGTGGAAGCTTTAATACCAGCAATATAAACTTTTTCTCCCAGACTTAGCAAGCTAATTAACTTCAAACGTCTTCAGATAGAAACTAAACTCTGTTTTTAACAAAATGTTTACTATTTCAGTGTCATTGCTATATTCCAAATTTGTTCCATTCCCAATTTTTTTTTTCAAATAACTTCATGACTGGAAAATGTAAACGCACGGTTCATATTGTTTGGAAATATTGAGACGAAAGCAACAGCATATTCAGCTCTCCAAATCTCCTTATTATAAAAATGGCAGAATACTGAGTGTCCTTAATGTGGAACTAATTGCAAAGCACTGATAACTCGAGTATAGGATTTCAAGAAAAAAACTTAGATGACCCCTTGCGTTGTTTAGTTCAAAGGATTGAATTGTTGCCGGCGCCAGGTTACAAATCAGGATAAAATGGGTATAAAGCTTCAGATTTATTACACAGACAGGCAAAACAGTGATGTATCTTCCCTATAGTTTGAGTTCTTCACCCTAAAATAATGCGTTTCAGTAGTGTACACAAGTGTGGTTGCAATTGCGGTGTCCTGATTCAACCCTGTTTGTTCCTTCCGCTGTCGGCCTGTTGTGCGCTGTGACATCATGCACTTCTTGTTGCTAGAATAATAAATTTGTGGAATTCAGACCAGTCAACAGCAGCTGACACAGTATTTTTTGTGGATGTCTTATACTAGAATAAAAAAAAAATTTTACCCTCTTGTCAATAAAATATGTGCATATCCGGTAACGTGTGCTACACACAACTCGGACCAAATTGCAAAACGAAAGCCAGGATTTAGAGAGAAATACAGAAGGAGCTATGGCTACAAACGTCGTTCTACACGTCCGTTTCTAGGCCAAACGAATCGCGTCGAACAATGTGGCATCTATATCCATTAAGTTTTAAATGGTCCTTCAAATCAGCTTTATTTCAAATGTTATAATGCTTGAGCCTTTTGCCAGAGCCATTTCCTAGTTGTCGTGACCCTATTCCTCAGTATAAGCTTTTTAATCTGTAAAACCAACCAGTCCCTGTCTAACATAATGTTATTATGGAAGTACTATTCTAGATGGTGCTCACTTTCCTCAATACATTTTTCACCTGAGCTGAAGTAACCCAACTATATTAAACTGTCTTCAGTAGATAACGACTCAACTATGACATTTACTCTTCACTTTGCAAATTTACTGCTGAAAACAAATTTAAAAAAAGGTTTATTGCTTTAACCAAAAACTTTTGATGATATACAGTTTTGACATTTGAATAGTCGCTAACTTTCTGTCTTTTTCACTTCAATATTTTAGATAAGGCTCAACATAAAATAATAATAAGAAAAAAAATATACAAATTGCAACCCAATAATGACATAGATTTGAGAGTTACCGAAATTTCAACATCTATATTCCATTGCCAATGTGAAGAAACAAACTTCACTCCCGACGCGAGACAGGCAGTCGCCCACAAAGCAGGGTTGTGCAGTTGGTCAATGTTTTCCTTACTGTAATAAGTGAACCAACTAGCAGAATTGTGAAACCCTTAGCCATGAATATGTCGCCCTTGCCTAGTGGCATCACACACTTCAGTTGCTTTTACTATTATTTTGACTATAGATGTAAAAAACAACAGCAAAAAGACGGCTCAGTATTGCAAATGAACTGGATATCAAGCATGTTTGCCAATTCCGCACACCATCATATGCATTTGTCATTTAAAGTCATCAGAAAAAAATTATCGATCGGTTTGGAGTTTTAAGCAGTTTTCATTAGGAGACAAATGTTGGCGACGGCAGGTATATAGCGGGCGATATGGCTAGGTTATTATGAAGTAATTTAGTCATGGAGTGTTCTATATTTTTAAACTTTAATATTGTATACAAAATGGGTCAAAATGAGGAAAAGGTTGCCTTTGCTGCTATCTAATATTGACCTTCCATATTTCGGGAAAGTGCTATTCAAAAAAGAGTAATCACTAGTAGTCCATTTAAGCCTGTTTACGTTTACAAAATTTACACAAAATCTTGATGGAAAAATTAGGCAGACATAAAAACTACGTGCTGCACCCAGTGAACGAAATATATCCTTACCCGCCAACCATCTATAAAACACAGCCTGTTCAAACGGATAAAACTTGATTTGATTTATAATAATTGACTTTGAGATTATACAGTTTTGATCAGCGAACAGCTAGTCGCCAACACTACTACAATACCACGTGCCAACATTAAATAGAGATTTTAGTAGTAGTAGTAGTAGTAGTAGTAGTAGTAGTAGTAGTAGTAGTAGTAGTAGTAGTAGTAGTAGTAGTAGTAGTAGTAGTAGTAGTAGTAGTAGTAGTAGTAGTAGTAGCATCAGCAGTAGTAACCACAGACGCCTCCTAATAAAATGATTTGGACCAAGCAGTAGCAGTGGTTATGGTAATAGTAAGCGCCATAGACACCTTTCAGAGCAAAAGCCATTTGAACAAATTAGCAGTAGTAATGATAATTGTAGTAATGGGAGTACTAGTAGAAGTTGTAATAGTAGTGGCGTCATAAACACATTTCATGGCAAAACGAATGGGGATCAGGCACCGAAAAATGTAGATGAGTGCTTATTATTTAGTAAGTTACAGTGATAGGTAACCAGGAATTTAATATGTTCAACTACAATTCATAGAAATGTATAATATATAAATTGGCACAGAGATATGTTGAGGCAATTTGAAAATAAAATAGGCGATATGACTGAATGCGAAAAAGAGGTATTTAGAGACATATGGGTAGATCATTAGAATATCACTCCAAAAAATGCCTTTCTCTATGTGTCAAAGATAGGAACCCTTTGGGTATATTAACCGGTTTTGGAGGTAAAATGAGACAAAGCAGTTTTCAGCTAGGAAGTTAAAAGACCTTTCATTTATATATGTTCTGACAAGTGAAATCAGGTCACGAAGACTTGTACAAAATCATGTTTTTAATTAAACCTTTGATGGATGGACACACACTCTAAACCAATCGAGGTGATGATTGGTGTATGCTTGTATGTATGTCAACGCAGTAAAGCAATGACCAATGTAACTCATATCGCTAATCAATGCCTTGTGGCGCATTTTGGCAATACATGTCCAGCTAGTATCGTGGCTGGATGCCGGCCATAAAGACGGAGAGAAAAAGGAGGAGTATGATGAGCTGGCTAGGCAGACTGACCCATTTTCCATTTTTTGCAGATTAAGATACCAATTTTTTTTTTATTTGTAAAATAATTTTAGATATACTGAACAAACTGACGGAATTCACGTTTGTTTCACATTTCACTATATTTATCAGAATATCTTTGCCATACGGAATATCGAACCCCATCCATAATCGCATTGTAAATGTTAATGCTTTTTAGACAACACTTTGGGGTATTTGGCTGGAAGTAAATGTCCACCAGGTATCTTTGGCAATATTTCAATATCACTTAATTCACTTGCATATATTTGTGACAAAAGTGATCATCGTTTTCATGTCACATATAACAACATTAAGTCATTTGTAGTTCATGATAAATTCATCCTGTCTAGAAAAAACAGAAAAAAAGAAATATTGTGATCAATTTACTTTTTATTTTAATGTATGTTAGTTGCTAATGAGATAATTGTTGAACCCAAAAGATGATTACGAACGAATTGTTTAATATCTTAATACCGAGATATCAAACAAGAAATAGATATTAATCTTACATGGAATTATGTATTGCAGTTTATTTACATGGATATGTATGCTTTCAGAATGTTTGTTTACCGCGAAAGGATTGAACTACAATGGAGTTACGAATCAAACTACAGGCGGAAAAGAATGTCAGAGGTGGGACAGTATGTACCCTCATGAGCATATTTTCACTGATAGCTCATTTCCTAATGACAATTTCAATCGCAAGAAAGCCTCTAATTACTGCCGTAATCCAAACAGGGGTAGCCAACCATGGTGTTTTACTACAGAGAGTCAATTTCGAGTTGGCGTGTGCAGTATACCTCAGTGCGACTCTGGTACTAATATTTCCTAACCTCTTACCTTTGAAATGACCAAACCACAACTTTGCAAAATTTGTCATTCAACCATAATTCATTCGTCGAATTAACCTACTTCCCATAGTGTGCACCAATACTCCACCAGCATGTGAGGCAGTTGTCTAATTGTAAGAAGGAGTATTCCATAATCATTTTAACTGAAGAGTACTGACTTAGGTAGGAAGAATCTCACACGGGAAGCTCTGAAATGAAAACAACTATATTTTTTGTCAGGCAGCTGTGATATTTGTGTCTTATTTTTCGCAATAGCGAGTAAGTTAGCAAAACTGAATTAGTATTTCATAGTAGAAAAGTAAATTGCATCGTTATGTTAGGCAACAGCAGACAATTTACTAAATACATCCACATTATGTGACCCAGACAGCAAGCTCATTTTGTTGTGGTGGATGATTGATACACATTATGCACTTACCGTTAAAAATCCGTGAAGGTCCATGTCAAGCCATTTGAAGTGATTGAAGCCATGGCAATCAAAGGTAGAACCACTTCTGTCGAAGAATAATTTGATGCGGTGACCACAGATAATTCGAAAGCAAAATGCTTAAAATGCGTTGGTGTTTTTTGAAAGAAAACTGACAGGAAACTACTTCAATACTACTAATTTAAATCAGCACATTCTGGAAATAAATTTGTAACAATACTTGTACCATTGAGATTCTGGATATATATTGCTGTAACATTGATCACAAACGGTGAAATGGGAGTGGAAGAGAATTGGTCAGAAGGACTAACGGCACATGGAAAAATCATTTTGACTGCTGGTATGGCCCATCATATGGCACGCTGCACAGCCAGTGAATAAATATATATCTATACACCCGCTTCCTCTGCTCCATCATGAAGGTTATTCAGTACAGCAGGGCACAGTTTGAGTGATATGAGGTCCACACGGTTCCCAGATTGAAATCTTGTTCCAAAACCAAAACTTGAAACATTCTTGGAAACATAACTTATCACAAACTTATCCACATCAGGCTAAATATTTTGACTATAGGTTTCCAATGGTATGACTGTAGTAAGTTATATTGCTGTACATGAACATGTGTGTCAAAGGTATCGACCCACAGTTGCCAAAGCAGGAGATCCAACTGGGAAATGCAATGGTCGTTAACATTTAATTTCGTCTCCAACAGTGTCTGCAAAATTTATATCGAACCCGGTTGCTTGCAGTGCCATGGAAGGGCATACACGGGTAGTGTACTTTTCGTTGCACTTCCAAGTGAAGTGCATTGTGTACTTTTCTGCACCGCCTCATGGCCTGGGATATCTCGCTTAAGTCTTTGCTGACCTTGTTCAAATTATCTCCCTTAGCTCAGCAAAGCACAGCCCGTTACCACAGCCTGGGTATTTGTTTTCCTTCCTGAAGGGGACGTTTTCCTTCAGCGTTCAGATCACTTGTGGCAAGAAATCCATGCGTTGCTCACTACCATTTTAGTCCATGAAAGATATAATGTGTGACATGTTATTTGCGACTTTATGTAAACGAGAGTGATTGAAAAGATATGCATTCATTGTTAACCTTACAATCCCCTGTAATCGTCTGCTGTCAATTACTAAGAGTTTAAACTATTATCACATTTCTGTAAAAGGATGACACAGAGCAAGATCACATCATTTATATTTACATTTAAACGTCACCATTGTAGAGGTATATGAGAATGTAAATTTATACTAATTTAATAAATGTTGAAACTAAAGGAGCATACATTATATGTAATACATGCAGCATAACATAATTTGGGCACTCAATAAAAATATTTCTATGTTATCTCTTGATGTGGAAGAATGTTTGCAAACACCAAGAGGCAAAGAATACATGGGCACGTTGAATGTGACAAAACATGGACGAATGTGCCAGAGGTGGGATGTGCAAGCTCCACATCAACATCGCTTTAAAGGTGATGGTTTCTTCCCAGATGAATCGTTAAACAGGGCGTCCAATTTCTGTAGAAATCCCGATAATAGGGAAAATGGACCATGGTGTTACACATCAGATAGCAGATATCGTTGGGAGTACTGTGACCTCCAGCCGTGCCGTAAGTTTTGTTTCAACTAATTGAGGGGAATCTTGCTGAGCTCAGAGAGACAGATAAGGAAAGGACAAACAAATTGAAGGAAGGACACAGCAGGAATTTGGATAATTACATTTGCCTTGCCTCTTCCTAGGCGTAATTATTTCTATGCATACCTTTGCGGGACGTTTGGAGCATATATTTGACTGCCTTAATTTGTCACCCACTATGGACATATTCACTTTTACAAGTTTCAACCCAACAATGAGCACAGAGTTAACAATAGAAAAAAGGTGGTGATTTAAGAATTACCAAAATATCAACATTCATCTTCCAAACCAATGTAAAGAGATTATGTTCACTACTTACGTGATACCGGCAGCCACCCATACAAGGCAACTGGTGGTTTTAACCTGGTCATCTGACGCTTTTGAGTATTCTTCCGTCACTAGAGACCTTGTTTTTTATTTCCATCATATTTAGACCTAACCAGAAAAAAACCCATGTTTGTCATTTGTGCCGAAGTTTAAAAAGAGAGACGGTAGGCCTGCCGCCTTTTTGGTTTTCCTGACTTGCCAGTCAGCTGACTCCATATTAATACAAAGAGCCGTATTTCCAACAGCAATATGCCTACAGCATTCAGATTTGGTGTGTCGATACTTCCTAAGAAAGGGATGTGAATGTTTTCATTTATATTTGCTGCATCCTTAAAGAAGCACGTATACGGTAAAAAAAAAGTCATATTCAATTATGGAAAATATTAGCTTCAGAGACACAAATACTAGGTGTAGGAAATGTGTATCACGCTACATCGATATACATAGCTCATTTTCACATTAGTTATACGGATATGCTGATTTCATTTGCAGAGTACCATACACAATGGTTTTCCTTCCGAAACAGTTGGTACTACATGCGCTCTCTGCAAAAAGAGAAACTGGATTGGTCTCAAGCTGAGGCTGACTGTTTGAGCATGGGAGGCCACCTCGCTTCTATTACAGATATTCAGGAGTATAATTTTTTCAGTATTCATGCAGGAGTCAAGCGAGTGTTCATAGGTATAAAGAGAGTGATACTAACAAAAGATTTAACATCAAAGTTTTCGTTCTTAATACCTGGGAATATTCTTGTTATGAAATGTTTCACACTGGGTTTTTTATATGCCCCGTTTTGAAAAAAAGCAAGCATATGAACGTAAACACTCCTGATCGCATAATATGCTACTAAACAAATATAAGGATATTGTGTCTTACCTAAGACACGCATATGGCTCGATGGGTTTGCTAATTTATGTACATAAGGTAAATCACGAAACTATATATTTATGCATGTGAGTGCTCACATGTGCGCATACACATGTGTGTACCTCTGTTCATGATCTTTTAAACATCAGGCAAGACCATCAAGCGCTGAGCCAATGTCATTTTGAACTATCTATAAGTGTGGACACCCTACAGCGCAACAAATATGTATAGCTGCATATTGCCAAGGTGGGCTTCAAGATCGATATCCAAATTGAGGGGGGATTAAAAGCGTGACATAGCAGGACATTTTGCAAAAAGCAATATCTCGGACGTAGTAATAAGTTATAAAACCATCATACAGTAAATCTACGGTATGCGTCAAATATGTATTCAAAATGTACAAAGTGACAACGAGTAATATTTTGCCTATTTTGTATATTATTAAATATTTAGGTTTATTTTTTTCTGCCCACCTATATTTGTTTTTCATTTATCAACAGGATTGTCCATCTTTGAAAAACATGCTATGTTCCGATGGTCCGATGGCAAACCTTATATTTTCTCTGATTGGGCCAACTCTCACGTGATGGTAAACAAGATAAACTGGGAACCAAATGCACTACCAGGTAGTAGGTGCGTGCTTATGGACATTAATGGCTGGCACTCCGTTCCGTGTGCAAAACCATTCAATGCTACATATTTTTGTGAATTTGACAAGGAATTAGGTAATTTACCTTCTCTTTATGGTAGCACCTGCAATTTTCAAATTTCAGGTGACATTATAACTTATACTGGAGTGCCTAAGACACAGACTGGGATTGTAGGAACGGGATGTTTTGCCTTACGGGCTTTGATGATTTAGGTTTTTCCCTTGCCTTCACCAGCAAATGTGTATTCGCCTCGATGAGAGTTTAATTCATCGGGCAATTTGCCGTTTAATAATATAATGTGAAACTCAAAGCAAGTTTTCGTTCATAAACTGCATTGCGTTTATAATTTCCAAAGAAAATGTTTCATACATGTGGGGAAACATACAAAAGAGCAGATGTGTAATGTTCAGTTAAATTCTGAGGGAGATGAATGTCGTGGGGAGCATGGCTACAGCACCTGGTATCCTGGTATTAAAAAAAAAAAAAACTGGTGAAGCAGGTTGCAATTCGATAAACAGTTCATACCTGCTTAGACCCCTTGCAAACACACTGCGGCCAATGAAGAATAGCCATCTGTGGGGTATGGACACCTATGATAGTGAAAAACAAATCTTTATTTGAGGGAACTTGGCATACTGATAGATCATACTAGTAGAAAAAAGGTGAACATGGTCAGTGATCTTGAGATGACCTTGGAGTGACATTGACGATCACTTTAATAATATATATAGGTTGTTTGGTTTTTTTTGCCTTTTTTGCGTCTTTTTGACAACAAGAAACCGAAAAAAGAGAACAAGTTATGCAAAGTTTTTCGGAAGACCAGTTTCAAGATAAAAATTCAAATAACCTAAAATAAAAACAAAAAATAAACAAAAACAAAAACAAAAACAAAAAAAAAAAAAAAAAACAACAAAAAAAAAAAAATTATCATTTTTACCTGCCAGGCATCATTTTGAATATACGTTAGGTGAAACAAAATTATTACGTGCATATATAATAGATAATAAAAAAAATCCAATATCCTATGTTTAAAGAAATTATGTCCATTTAAAAATTTAGACCATAAACCATTTGTTGAATACTATCTTGGATTGACAAATAGAAAACGAGGCTGTGATTTCAAACTTATATAAATTCACGAAGATTTAACAATCACATGACATATTTTTAAGGATCTACACATAGTGCTTCATCTGATGGCGGGTATATATTAATGAGGCAGTTCGAAACTTTTCTGATATCTGGGGCAGGTATCCGAACTACCCACATTTTTGAGATCGTTCACTTTATTGTTATATGCCAAATAATGATGATCATGATAACCCTCAGACATCATTGTTTTTTTTTAATTAATGACCATTTGGAAAATTCATATATATATATATATATATATATATATATATATATATATATATATATATATATATATATATATATATATATATATATATATATATTTACATACAACTATGCATACATACATACATACATACATAACAATTTCTGTGTTAAAATTGACATGAAAATCTGTTTATAGCTCAATTTTAGTATTAAGCTATATTTCAAGGTCAATTGCAGGTCATGTTTTATACATCTATGGCATTCTAACCATTTCCTCAGTTTCATAATTATTGGCCTTTAACTTCAGAAGATAATGCCAAATGTATTCATAAAATGGTCCTTTGGTCCCAAAGTGAAATGGGAAGCAGGTCTTGCTTTGCATACCACCTGTGAAACATCATTTTATCACGAAGTATACAAAAACAGTTAATTTTAAACAGCATTACCCTTGAACATTTCTCACGGCTCAGTTTGAAAGTAACAAAATAAACAACCTATTATCTCCATAGACTTGAAGAAAACTGAAACGTTTAGGCACCACTTAAAACTGGCGTCCGAGAATATAGAAATGAATTTGGAGCGAAATCATGGGACCCAGTTAATCGTATCAGTAAACATATTGTACCTGGTACCACCAGTCAAAACATTATCATGTATGACTGGTTGACCGGTTTTGTCTGCCGTGAAACTCTCACGAACTGGGAATAAAAGTTCTATACTTAGACCAAGCCTGCTGATTGGCTACTTATACATCTGTTTGAAAAAAAATCATAAAGAAAAAAAACCTGAGATTTTATTAAAAATACCAGTGTGGCTTGCGCAATTAAGAGTTCTGTTGAAACAAAGAAATGGGCTTATACATATCACTAACCAGGTTTACAAACGAAAACAACATGCGCCGGTCAAATTGAAAACACCATCTGATCTGTTTGAGCCTGTGTATCCCAAAGGCTACACTTGTCAGTACTGTTTGTGATCTGTGGTCCTCTTGCAGGAGCATTCCATCTTTTTCATTCAAAATTAACTCCCCTCACATTACCTTTGCATATATTAGCTTACAAAATTTATGTGGTACCTATTTTGTTCCTCATGCTCTCTTCAGTTATGCTGTCTTTACTTTTCAGTACTGTTTGTGATCTGTGTTAGGCAAATAATATGCATCCAAAACTCAAAATACCTTCATCTTGTAGCATTTCCTCATGGACCAGACGCAATGAACACTGTTAATCAGACAATTAATTAGTTTGTGAACGGTGATAAAAGCATAACGTGCAAAGAAGAATTTTTCAAAAATAGACTAGCTGGATAACCGAGTCAATTGTTGATTTATTACCTATACCTAAGGGCAGCCGAGGTAATTTGACACCTATAAAAGTGTTAAGTTGCTCATATGTTTCTTTATTTTGTTCTATACTGTCATGAAACTATCGTTTCGGTTTTACAGATAAGTATATATCTTCTCAATTTATAACATGATATTTTTTCCGGCATGATTGGTGCTCTTGGCAATAAGTCATCTTTGCCCTTTCACAAAAAAAAAATCATTGAAGAAACAAAAGATTCTGAATTGAAAATTTGTGAAAATGTACCCGACGTTCTTACCAAGGAAGTCATTCTTTTCTTACAAACAAGACAATTTATGTTTTATGTGTAATCAAAGTTTTGACAGACTCGATTTTTTTTTTCAATTGCATTTTGGAAGTATTAAACGTCGTATTAAGAAATAGTATATATATACAAACCAGAATGACTTCATAATTTGCTTTCTCATCCCCCGTTGCGACAAATTTAATTCCTGAAAATCTGTAGCCAAAGGTGAAAACGCTCAATTGAAGGGTAATGGACTACTGCATCTACTTACAACCCGACTTTGTCTTTGATATATGCTATAATCAAAGACAGTGCATTCCCTGTGAATGCACTTTGGAGTAGATTTAAAGAATAGTTTTGTCTGAAAAAAAAAAAAGAGATATTAGCTTGCTGGCTTGTGGATGGCCAATTGTTCAATTTTTGTCAGGAACACATGAGCCTATCCACAAAGTAAAGCCAAAGGTTAAAACAATAGGAAGATTGCTGATAACATAGGATCAGCACTTTTTGTCCACGATTTTATCATGGTACACATTTGCTTTTCACAGGCCTAGATTACAACAGGACGCTTGTATCTGTAGAGCAGAGAGAATGCTTTGCTTTCATGTACAAGTGTGGGTCAGGGGAGTGTATCTGGGATTCCTCCTTATGTAATGATCATATCGATTGCTTTGATGGATCAGACGAATGGACTTGTCAAAGCACAGGTACGAAGAAGCATCTTCCAAATTCTGATTATTTAGTAATAATGAATAGAACAGCGAGTACAGCTAGCAGGGATACAGTCGTCTGTTCCCATATTAATGAAATATAAGAACAACATTTATTAGTTGGTTTTGAGTTTCACTTCTAGTAGGGTTTGATCTGCGTTCAGGATTTTTCAAACTGCAATATACTCCACTTAGTTTTTAAAGAATTTTGTAGTATCAGACAGTAACTATAAACCTTTCAATTTTTCAAACCTCCGTTACGAGCAAAATTAGAAAACAAGTCAAAAGACGAGCTTTGGAGGAGTCAGGGCTAAGTAAGCAATTGATGTATCTGTGGTATAATGAAATATTAGAAGTATGCACTCAAATGACAAAAATAACTGAGTTTACAGATTCCCCTGACCTTTCTTGTGGAGATGGAAGTTACATTCATATATCATCATATTGTGACCACAAGCGCAACTGTGCAAACAATGCTGACGAGAATGGCTGCAGTAAGTTCTGTCAGAGATATATTGTATAGTGAATGTTGTAGAAGGATAATAATTGAGGCATTGTGTGCATTGCAGTTAACGCAATTTTCTATTTGATCGACCCGACTTGTGCAGGAGTCTTGCCATCTCCTTTCTTTATAATCGTAGCGTATACTTAATTTTGTGTATCGTGTTTACAGTATTCAAATTGCCCGGTCTGTTATTAAACAGTTAATATCGATACTCATATTTCAATAAGAACGCTCAAATATGCATGTATCATCAATAAATTGATTAGATAAGCAGTGACTATTGCGTGTATGTTGCTTTTTTTTTTTTCTTCTTTTTTTTTTTTTTTTTTGAGAAGAGTAGTCACTCTTTGTTATCCGTTTTTAAGTTAGCACCATGCTGGCGATATTATTCCGTAAGACTGCTAGAAATAAGATCAAATGCATTGAAATGTATTTAGAGTCAGACTTCGTTATAATGGCACTTACCAGACAAATTTAGCTTGTGATGCACATTTCCGGGGAGTAGCTTTCTTTTACCAAAGTACTTCGACGCAGTGACTTTTCATGTTTCTGCCTTTCGTGTTTAATTGTAGATACAGCCATGTGAAATTCAGTTACTTGTGACTCAGATTAGCAACATCCACGTGACCTATCTTGCTCTGACTCTGGTCTATCTTACTAGATGGATGGTAGCAGAGGGATCTCATGACTGGATCAAAGATTTAAATGTACATAAGAAAAGAGACGACACAAATGTAGTTTTTTGTTGGTTACAATAGAACAAGCCTTTACACTGTATGCAATCATCTCTCATAAGATGTTCAAATTCACATTCATTGGTGATACATGTATATTCAAGCGTATACAGCCAAAGAAAGACAACGAAAAAGGCAATCTGCGTCGTGCTAGATGCGTCCAAAGATGTTGGATGGTCCCCTATGATTAATCCTTGTACTCATATCAAAATATCTGAAGATACCAATGCCAGAGACCTGGGTGATGAAGCTGACTAAGGTTATTTGAGAGAAGGCTGCTGAACACAGCCATCAACACGGATTAGTCATGGTTGCAAATGGTTAAATCCAACCAAACAATGGATTCGAGAGTAGCAGTTATCTGGGCGACAATGTTATTGAATATGTTTTGACAGGATTGGGCAACAACACTGAACTTTATATTGTAAATATGATGATCATGACAGGCCGCCTCAGGCAGCTACCATGTGGGAGGCACGGAGGTGATAATATGACTAGCCGCCTCAGGTACCTACCATGTGGGAGGCACAAAAAGACACGAGAGTAGCCATTCTATACATCAGGCATAAATTAGGATTATTGTAGAAATTAGGTCATGTTCATAAAATGGCCAAGTACTTAGGAATTAGAATGGGAGAAAAGCCACACAAACATTGGTTAGCCACTGGTTTGTGGAAGATAAACTGGCTTATGTGAATTTAATATTGTATGATATTTGCGGCTGTTCAACTCATTCTTTCTGTCTGAACGCTTGAACAACAAGCAAATGTTCTCGATGCTATTCGACCAGAATCTGTAATCGTTATTAGTGAAACTTTACCCATGGACAGTTGTGTCACCAGAGCCTGGTGGGCAAAGTTACTATGATGGGCTATTTACACAACATGATCTTCATGTGGAAGAGCACTTCCTACACAAAAGCACATACACGACACAGGACATGCCAAGTTGTAACTATTACACACTGTCGTAAACCAAACGTGCCATTTTAATAATTCAAGAAGACACTTTTCTTGTTTTCCATTGAATGAATCTTACGACATGAGTATAAAAAGCATACGTATCGACCAACTGTTTCAGCGCATCCCACTTTTATGTCTACCCAATGTGTCGTTTGACTTTGGAAACAAACACTGTATCCCCTGTCGCAGCCAATTACTCTTGATCCAGACGTGCAAAAAATCATATATCCAATGTCATTTATTGGGAACAGATTATGTCGCTATATCGAGACTTATATTATTATATATAGACTGAAATATCAGTTTGGGTTTCTATCCATATTCCCTGTATGCTATTTTGCATAGTACAGACATACGTACATGCATATATCCGTGCATGTATACATACATACATACATACATACATACATACATACATATATGCATATATACATGCATACATACACATACATACAGACAGACAGGCAGACGGACAGACAGACATATATTCATACATACAAACTGCTATGTCCGTTTTCATGGTAGTTTGTGTTATTTTAGTCACTATCGAACTGATCGATGTGTTTGGATGTATTGATTGGCATTCGACTATGTTGCAAGCACAATATCTGTGTTCCAGCGCTGCTTTGATTGGGGTTTGTTTGAGACATCACGACAGTCAGATAAACGTCAGCACCACAAAATCTGCGATTGAGGCGCTGTAAAATTGGCAAATCCGCCATATCACTGTATGTATATGTGTAACATGTATCTGTGTGTGTGTGTGTTTGTATATGCATGCATATGTACACATGTACATGTCATCATGCCTGTCCGTGTGGGTATACCTTTATGGATAAATAACAATTTTCTGTGTCTTGGAGCAAACATATCAATGTGATACCAATATGAAAGTTATGTGCAAAATATGTAAGTTTTGTCTCCACTTTCATCCAAGTCTACAAGACATGCAAAGTCTCTGAGTATCGCTGTGGCAATGGAAGATGTATTCCAGCAGCCAAGCGTTGCAATTTTGAAAAGGACTGTCTGGATGAGTCTGACGAGACTATGTGTGGTAAGTGTTTCATGTCAATGTGGGATGCAAGCACATGCTCACCACAGCAATTCGAGGCTCGAACGAACCCTAGGTTTTTATATTAAACAATGCAAATCTCTTTATTTTCTTACATTTATGGCCAATAGAAATCATATCGAATTGATTTTACATGTGACTCTCTCTTGGTAAATGTTTGTGACGGCCAGGCGACTGATTTAGACTTTTGGATGACAATTATCAGCACAGACCGTGGTATGATATGACTGTTTATATGTAAAATATTTTAGCACAAACCCTGTTTAAAACTATATTGTGGTAGCTGAATATCAGATGCTTTATTTGTTGGCATTCACTGCCAGTAAACTATCAAACATTTTGACTTAATATATGGATGCACTAGATATTTTACTCATATCCGAAACCTGGCTAAATGATACCTACCTTGACGCTGAAGTTGCCATCCCTGGGTACAACCTTGTGAGACAGGACCGATTACACAAAAAAGGAGGAGGTTTATGCTTTTACATTTCTGAAAAATTCTCATATGAGAGAATTGAACCTGACCAGGATTTTACTCCTGAATCTGCTTTAGAGTTCCTGGGGGTGTCGCTGAAAATACCAAAATCCAAACCTGTATCACTATATGGCATATACAGACCCCCCCAGTCCTCTATTCCAGACAGTGTGAATGATCTTGAGACTGCCATTGATCATTTCAGTCCGTGTGGTGAGACAATAATCCTGGGAGATTTTAACATGGATTATAGTCCTAATAAAGACACTGCACGCACGTTAAATTCTAGACTTGTGAAAAATAAACAATTTTCTCAACTCATAAATGAACCAACCAGAGTCACTGAACACTCTAAGACTATAATTGACCTTATATTTACAAATTCTACCAACATGATAAATCACTCTGGTGTAATAAGATGTGGGCTAAGTGACCACTCACTCACCTATCTCTCTAGAAAAGGTGTAAGACCAAAAGGCAAAGTAAAAATAATTCAAGCTAGAACATACCGTCATTTCAGTGACACTGCTTTTGAAAATGACATAATAAACTCAAATTGGACACCAGTTTTAAATGAATTAAACCCAACAAAAGCTTGGGATAATTTTATGAATATCTTTTTACCAATTTGTGACAAACATGCTCCTATTGTTAACATCAAAGTGAGAGACGGTGAACCACCGTGGGTTACTACTGAATTAAGGTCCCTATGTTGTGATAGAGACCATTTCAGAATGAAAGCGGAAGACTCTGGAGCAGCAGAAGACTGGGCTAAGTTTAGAAACCTGAGAAATAAGGTAAACAACATGGTATGTCATTTGAAAAAAGAATATGTGAAAGATGCTATAAACAACAGTGGCAAAAATCATAAAGATCTGTGGAAAGTTATTAAGAAAATTATCCCATCAAATGCTTCAAAGTCTTCCAACTTTCCTTCAAAACTGGTGAATAACGACACAGAAGTCACTGATGCTGAGGAAATGGCTGAGACTTTCAACAGCTTTTTCGCCAGTATTGGTGATCAACTAGCTTCTAAATACCCAAACAATACTCCCCCTAATATTGGTAACAAAACTGAAGCCACATTCCACTTTTCCCCCATATGTACAGATTTTGTGTCACAACAGTTAAGACACCTAACAATTGGAAAAGCAACGGGCCTTGATAACTTAAGTTCACGTTTGCTAAAAGCAGGCGCCAATAGTCTATCTCTGCCCCTTACTCATATTTTCAACAAATCACTTGTTACTGGCATAGTCCCCGATAAGTGGAAGGTGGCCAAAATCACCCCCATTTTTAAGGATGGTCAACATAGTGATGTGAACAACTACCGTCCGATTTCAGTTTTACCAGTATCAATGAAAATTCTTGAACGTGCTGTGCATGATCAGTTTTACTCTTTCCTAACTAGTCATAATCTTATTCATGAGTCCCAGTCAGGTTTCAGAAAGGGACACTCCACGGCAACGGCCCTTGCCCACTTTGTAGATGTTCTACAGAATGACATTGATCAGGACCGTTGTTGTGGAGTTCTCTTTCTGGATCTGAAAAAGGCGTTCGACGCTGTTAACCATCCTATTCTACTTCATAAGCTCAAGAGCTATGGTATCTCTAATGTCGAGCACGAGTGGTTTAAATCATATTTGTCCAACCGAAACCAACATACGGTCATAGATGGTAAAATCTCCAAACCACAGAAGGTCACCTGCGGAGTTCCCCAAGGTTCAATTCTGGGCCCGCTCCTCTTTGTACTCTACATAAATGACCTTCCCACTACTATGACCAATTGTAGCATTTCATTATATGCGGATGACACTGCTCTTTATTTTTCAGCAAAAACCACCGTCCAAATTGAAAACGTTCTGAACAGTGAAATTGCCCTGGTTTCTGAATGGTTTGGAAGGAACAAATTGACCCTGAACACCAAAAAGACAAAAGTCATGCTCTTTGGGACTCCATACAAAGTTAAACATGCAAACCCTGTTGAAATTAAGGTTAATAATGAAACCATTGAACAAGTTCATGAATTCAAATATCTTGGTGTTATACTTGACAGCTCGCTCAAATTTGCTAAACATACTGACTACATCACTCGCAAAGTAAATGCTAAAATAGCTGCTCTGGGTCGAGTGAGAAACTACCTTCCTAATGTTCTGATGCTTACATTATACAAATCCCTCATTCGTCCACATTTTGACTACTGTGATATCGTTTGGGGGTGTTGCCCCAAGTACCTGCAAGACAGACTCCAAATTCTACAGAACAGAGCACTCAGAATCATAAACAAAATGGACCGATATACTTCAATAGATGACCTACACAATATGAGTCATATTCCTACCCTTAAAGAAAGACGCAAAATCCATCTCCAAATTTTCATGTACAAAGTTTTTCACAATTTGGCCCCAAATACTATCACTTCAAAATTTAAACGAACTAACGATGCCTACTCTCACTCTACCCGAGCAGCCACCTCAAACTCCTTCTGTATTCCTTCCATAGATAAAGATTATGGCAAAAATAGCTTATCGTACAGAGGAGCTATTTGCTGGAACTCTATTTCCCCTGAAAATAGAAAACTACCCTCCCTTCCCCAATTCAAAAGAGCTGCCAAGTAGATCTTGACTATCTTGTGATAGCTGTATAACTTTTTATCAAATTTTATTTACCCAGATATAGTTCATATTGTCATATTGATCTACATTATTTGTGGTTATGTACTCCTGCTATTTTATGTTTACTTCTATACTTTTAATTGTCTTTCAAAGCTTTTATCACATTGTATTTAACTGAGTTGTGTTTATTTTAGTCATCATCTCATATTGTCATTTTATGTATCTCCATTGTACCATCCAGGGCCTGGTGGGAGATCAGTGTCTGGTACACTGAACCAGTCCCCCTGGTAAAATAATAAATAAATCAAAATCAAATCAAATGTAAATTTCCATTGTACAGATATGCTATAGGTAGGAAAGGTAACTCATAAATCTTGTAAAATAATGAATGATTCGCTTTGTTACCAGGAACTACTATACTATAAGACTTAAAGTTATGAAAAAATATATATTATTTCAGAGAAATATGACATGACCGTTGCATTCAATTGCTTTGACGGGTCATATATTCCACGCTGGTATGTTGGTGATGGAGTTGCCAGTTGCCCCAGTGACCCGCCCGAAGACGAAGACTTCCAAACAAGTACGTTCAGCAGAATATTCCAACATACATGTTTAAAAAGATCTGTATTGTAATTATAGATGGATGTGTACTTGCATGCTTACAAATATGTATGTATGTATATATATATACAATATTTTTCAAATACTCCAATATTTACATGTATATTGTTTGTCTGATTCATGTGCAAGGTACTTTATTGGCCAAGACAGGGGATATTGAAACCAATCTCAGAATATTTAGGGCTTAGCAGTTTATGTTTCATTGCTGGTTTAGTATTAGGTGTCAATGAACTTGAAATAAAAAAAACGCACATTGCTTTCAAAGGAAAGGCGAGTATCGCATTGGTTGACAATGTCAAATTTGCTACGTTATGGATGGATATTTGAATTTAGTGGAGAGTTAGTAGAGATGCTCTTCATGTCAATTTCCTATCAATGAAAAAAATACGGCCTTATCCCCGTCACTGCTAATATGATACCATCCAGACATTGTAAGCTGGGATTTATGTATGTATGTATGTATGTATGTATGTATGTATGTATGTATGTATGTATGTATGTATGTATGTATATGTAAATATATATATATATATATATATATATATATATATATATATATATATATATATATATATATATATATATATATATATATATATACATACATACATACATACATACATACATACATACATACATACATGCATATATGTGCGCTTAGGCTTGCCTTATTATCTTGTGTCTGCTAATACCATATCAGGTCGATGTGCAAGTATCGTTACCTAAAGGCACAATATGCCTGTGGGAAAACATAATAGCAGTCGAGAAACTGTAGCGAGAATGTACTGATTCCAAGATAAACATGCTGGCTTGACATACCCTGATTGTACATTTTAATTTCGTGCAATGTTTTATAAATCTAGTTTAGTTTGGATGGTATAAGCTCTCCATTTGAGTATTTTAGGCAAATGGACCAGCTCATCTGGATTCCAGTGCAAATCAGCAACTTACAGGATTAATAGTTCCTTGGTATGTCTCTATGACATCGATTACCTTGGGAAATATAGAGGATGTCGGGATGGATCACACCTGGAGAATTGCGGTGAGTACTATCTGGTGATGATTGGGACTCCCTTTAACTAGTCAGGTCCTTATCTGATCGGTGTCTATTCATCAACGCCTATTTGTCCAATATTCAGTTTCTTAGAGATGTCCGAGAAGAATTAACGCCTTCGACTTCTTCCCAAAGCCAAAGGTCACATCCACTTAAGCTTGTGGGGATATGCGTGGTTAAGATAGGAAAAGGATCGAACTGAATCTTATATATAGCGAAACCAGGGTGCTTTGATAAATGTGGGCCTAAACATATTCCGTATGACGCTTTTGGAAGGAGTCAAGCTAAGCAGAGCAGTGGATATAGAGATCAGGTGCATGTGATAGGCTTGATGCCTGAACCTTAAAAAATCTAACGCCCTGGATGGTTGTTATTGTTGACCTGTGGAAGTCCAAAGGCGTGTATTGTATTGATGCGTGGATATTAGAGGTCTCAGAGTTCAGATAGGGAGGCACTAAATGTATACATTTGTAGACCAGATGAAGATATTGTGTACACTTAAACCGTGCCTGCACTATCTGTCTGTCCATTCGTCTAAAACCTTACCCGGGCGGTAACACCTTTAACATTTCATAGACTTACCTCTAACTGTACAGTAACGATGTTTATCACTGAGGTTGTGTCCTGAAACAGTTTTGACCTTGAGGTTTACAGGTCAAGAGCACAGCCGGCATAGGTAGCCAAACCCTTGTCCAGACCATAAAGCCTTTACTGATTATCACATCTTCTTAAAACTGTGTATGCGTATTCTCCTTCACTACATGGTGTGTCATTAGGCTGTTGTGGCATTAGGGTATGTAGGTCATGGTCATAGTGGTCGTTTATTGGTAGACAGGAATTTGTCGGCAGACAAATTCTTGTGTGGAATCCAAATATTCCCTCAATTTCACATGATTATTGCTTTTAACAATAGCGTATGACATTGTGCGGCTGTGTACAGTGATTTGCACCATGTCCCTCTGTCTGTCCGTCCCTGTGTGGAAAAGCCTTGTACATTACTTTCGTTTTTCATTTGGGGGTTGTGACATAAAACAACATTGACCTTGAAGTTTATGAATCAATGTCACGACTGGCATCTGTGGTGATAATTAGGTCACTGTGTGAGGTTACCCTTTTGTAAGAAGCAATAATGACATACCGTTTGGCAGGAAGCAACACTGTTGTAAGTTTGAGTCCGCAGCGGAATCCTTGGAAGCAAAATATATCATGATTCACCAGCGACATCACACTCACACGTGGCGATCTCCACGCAGAGACCAATGAATATCCAATTGTGGTATCCAGTATTGTCGGCGACGACATAGGTTTACATTAAAATGCATATGTAGGATAATATATTTTTTATCTGGTCGGCCTCTGACTACAAGACAGTTCAAGCATACGTCATCATTCACGTTTATTTTGCCGTTTCTTAGGGTGATTTTCAACAACCGGCTGCAAGCATGATATCCCTTATGAATCTACTTTGTTTTAGAATAAAGATCTACATTGAGGGAAACAATCGTTTTGTTTTATTCCAGTCGAGCAAGGGAATATTTGTACCAGTATCGTTGCCAAATTGGTGTATATATGTATTTTTTTTTACATGCGGTAAAACAAACGTTGCTTTTTGTTGGTCAACATATAGGTTGAAAATGGAGTGGGTGTAGTTATTGCTAGACCAATGTTTCAAAGTTGTCCATTTAGCTGTGTGGCTATGTCTCTATTTATCTAATTTATAGTTAAACTGTTAGCGTTAGAAAGATGAGAAGCGTTGGAATTTTTTCAGATATGTTGCTTACGTTCTCAGACTGCAGCGACACTCAAAAGCCAGTCATGGAACCTGGGTTTACGATATCCATCACACTAAGTGACTGACTTACACATTGTTTTGAAATCGCGCAACATACTAGAGGTTGTGCGTCTGTTCTTGTGACTTTGAAGTTGAAATCTAGAATATTTCTGCCTTTAACAGCCTAAGCCCATTAAACTCCTTCTGATGCTTGGGATTTTCAGCTAGGCGTGGATAAATCAGGAGAACCATCTATGAATATCAACTTTAGAAAATAATGCTTGTCCATTTAATTAAATATATAAGTGCACCGTTTAATTTGAAGAGAACGCATGTGTGATGAATTTTCTAAAGTCAGCTCTGTAAATTTATGCCAAATATATTGTAAATGGTAGCAGCCAGCATTCTGCAGTTCTGAGTTTCTCTCTCTTTTTGTTCAGAGATTTGGCTCATAAAAATTCAAAACCCAGCATGAATAGTTACACCACGCGTTCCATAAAATAAACAGGTGATAGTAACACCATGCATTCCCCAAAATTAATCTGGTTGGAAAGTAAATATCAAATAACAAAAGCTTCTAATTCAACCATTCTAAGGGGTAAATGGCTTGACCCCTGCCTACTTAAGAGAAAGAATGCCCACGGGTATTGATTATAATCATGCCACACGAAATTACTACCATTGCTATATCCTTCATCGGTACAGCGCATAATTTTTTCCCGTCTGCCGTCCGCAGCTTGAACGATTTAAACCCGAGTGTGGAAGACTCGCCGTCTGTCAGTTCCTTTAAATCAAAACTTCAGTCACAGGATGAACACACCCCATCTTATTACAACGTAGGTAGGAGGAAAGCTCCGATACATCATGCTCGGTTACGAATGGGTTGCAGTCTACTAAACCGTGATATGTACAGGTGTAGACTAATTAACAATCCACTTTGGAAAAGCGAAGTTGCTTCTGGAACAGCCTGTCATTATTTCCTGAATTGTAACTTATATACCAAAATAGTAATTGAGTTGTTCGAAACTTGAAGTACTTTGTGCAAGCTGCAATAACTATTCAGCTTTTAGTTTTTGGAGACGAGGGACATAATTTCAATTTTAACAGATCTTTGTTCAATCATGTCGAAATGTTAAGTATAAAGTCAAAACGATTTGAATACATTTTTAAATAGTCCACGTGAAATGTCCTTTATTTTCACGGTTGATAAAATTTGCCTGTGCTCTTTACTTAAATAATTTGCTCATCATTTACTGTTTACCATACACCAAATGATTATCACCGTTTTTCTTTATTTGAGGCGAGGAACTATAATTATCATTCTGTGCAACAGAAAGCTTGTGTTGTTTGTAAATGAACATACAACACGTGTTTACTCTTCCGTTTTCTCATACAAAAACATGTTGCAGTTTATGTGAGATACTGATCGGTTTTTGCCAAGCCTTAAATCTTTATTTCAATATACATATATGTAATTTACATATATGAAGTACCTGTTATTGTGTACTAAATGAAGATTTATGTATGGATTGTCAAGAGCGGAATTAATATAAGCGTTATTGCTTGTTTTCCTACCCCTTTACCTTTTTTGTGAAATAAAATCTGCCAAATCAATTAACGATTCTCTTACTTTGAAAATAGAATGGCACCATAGAACAGGTGTAATTTGGGTGTATCCAGGCTTTTCACACCCCCCCCCCCTTCCCAGACCACTAAATTAACTTAGAAATATGTCCCGTTGGATAGTGACACGACAATGTGACAATATGTCTCAACTGTACACGATACTTTTAAAAGAAAGTTAGTTGCATCAAGATACAATTACACCAAATAAATTGAAATTCTACCACACTGATCTCAGCCAAAGGGCTGTCGCGTTGTCTTATTCAACACACCCCAACACAGATTTATAAATGTCGTGTCTGTGTGTAAACAATGCACCACAGAGGATACTGTTCTAGATGCAAATGTTCTGGGCCAGGAGGCATGCCCCTGGACCTCCCTTCCTGCCCGTGACCTTATGTAGTACAGTAGGCCAATTGCAAGATCTTAAAGTTGCTTATCGCGATGTAGTTGACCCAAAGTATCAATATGATCCAACATTAGTGCAAGGAATATGGGAATAAACCACTAAAACACGCACATTTTGCTTCTAAAGTTGTTTGTTACGTTGTCGAGTTTTTCGGGGCTACAAACACCGTAACTTCTATCGGTGAGACACCGATGGAACTTGAGTTTTCAAACAGATGATGGCAGGGAATTCCCGGAAGACATCATTTGGGTCATTTACATACAGATTTCCCGCATGCATGCAACTAAAGTTTGCGTTTTTCGAATTTGTAGACGATAATCACACATCACGAGACCAAAAAAATATGCCACTTATAGCGAAAAGAAACGTGACCGAGCTGCGCATGACAAAATAAACACACACAGAGTTTTCATCGGTATTGAAAATATGGAGCGATAGCGAGTTGTAAAAGAGGGGCAAGGAGCATGCAAGTGATGAAGACGTCCTTACATTCCCTTCTGAACAGGGGTAGGCCTCTGACAAAACTTGTTTTATCTGCCACTTTCAGTTTCACTGCTTGTGTCTTTCATCATATCATTCACTACAAAAATTACAAATGCAAGTCTGATATGCAGTTCGTATTGACAATGTGTACCTATTTTCTTTCACTGAACATGGAATGAGCAACATACGATTTATACACTAATTCGGCCCATCACCGATAATGGTTAATCATAGTTGCCGACTTCCAGCTCATGTAAGATTTCCACTCCACACCCATCAAACCCCCACCTCCACCCCCCGGGGGCGCAAAATGTGTACAAAATAACTAAATATATAACTTGTGTACAGATGAGAGCCTATTTATGCAAATATCCGTACATGAATAATAATGAACTGCCCCGCCGACCAATGATCCAAGAAGCCGTCAGCCTCTTTGAAGTGGTTATTTTCATGTCGCCATGCATACCTTGTCAATCGTGTCTGCAATCTGTCAAGTTTGAGTCCGGGTATCATATTATAACCTCTCCCCTTGCAGAAAAGAGGGCCTTTTTGTAGGTGCTTTATTTTCTTTGTAAATAGGTTATTAAATTCGATGGACAAATGGACCCTGAATTAAGATCAATCAAGACGACGGCAACTTGGAAAGAGAGAGAAAGAGAGAATGTATATAAAGGACGGAATTAGTTACGTTTCCCGCTAACTCCGAGATTAAATCTTGCCTACACCAGCAGCTCTTGACTGCGCATGTTGTGAGGAAGACGTGTCATCGACTTACATTACTTGTCAATCTGCTATTGTCTGCGATGTCCCAAATTTATATTACTCTATTTGTAGTATATTTTTTTCTTTGTGCACTGTAACATTTTGTGATGAACTTTACTTCTCTGTATTTCCATAAAATTGTGCCAGGTACAATGTGCCACTTTTTTTTGTCCTGTCTTTCCTTTACTGTTACACACGAGAAAAAAAAACACACACATTTGTCTGCATGCCACTCAGGAGGGAAAGTAGCTATACGTTGGTCAGAGCCTCATCCAACAAAGAATTTTACCAACAGGTATTTCTCGACGACAATATATCGAATTTATTTAAACTTTATGTAGGATTGTACTTGTAGTTTTGTGTTGATGTGCACCACATAAGCCAAATGTGATTGCAGTTAGTTAGAACAAGCTTTGAACGTTGTCACCATCGATATAACAGTAGTGTACCGTAGAACGATCTAGACGAGTAACCGGGTGTCACTCTGTGTTCGGTATAATCGCACATGCGATATGAAAATTTGAACAGAGGAACTGATAGCTTCAAAATATATAATTTAGTTCTATATACAAATAAGCCACTCTCGCTGTCTCCTTCAGCCATACCTATAAGTTGTTACCGTGCCTACTACTACTACTACTACTACTACTACTACTACTACTACTACTACTACTACTACTACTACTACTACTACTACTACTACTACTACTACTACTACTACTACTACTACTACTACTACAACTACTACTACTACTACTACTACTACTACTACTGCTACTGCTGCTACTATCACACACACACAAAGAAAATAATTCCACTGCAAAGGCGTATTATAACATCCAATTATTATTTTGTATATACCTCTAGCACAGAAACATCTACTGTTCTTTCCTGTATGTCACGGAACAATTATTGGCGCTCGTAACCTAGAGACATTTTTTTCAAACAAATCATTTAAGTCAAGTAATTCTGAATTTCATCTCATACTGTCTTGATTTTATTTTGTCTTTTTCATTAACGTAATCCGTTAAGTAAAATATCATTATCAAACGCAAATAATTGACCACATCTACTTCAACATCGAAAATCGCCAATGACGAACAACAACAACAACAAAAAGTGCAATAATTTTCTTGGGATTATTTTTTTTTTTAATTTAGCAAAATAAACAATATATATATATATATATATATATATATATATATATATATATATATATATATATATATATATATATATATATATATATATATATATGTATATATATATATATATATATATATATATATATATGTATATATAATGTGTTCTTCTCAATCAAAGACCAAACAATACCCGCCTAGCAACATACGCAGGTACAGTGCTGCACCTCCCAGTCTTGCGCGGAAATAATATTTTCATTGAGCAAACAGTGCACAAATTGCGCACAATTATCTATGCGCGCAAATTTGCGCAGTTAAAAGACGTCATCCAAGCTGAACATTTGGATAATATCTGGGCGCAAATATTTGCGCAGGGCCTTTGTATGTACAGTTTTAATTTGCGCACTTTGTTGATTTGCGCTTTTAGCCAGATGTTATAATTTTGCTGTTGGTAACAACAAATTGGGCAATTACTTAACCCACATGTATATTAGGAACTTCAGTTGTAATCCATGTTGTTCAACTAACATTTTGGTTGTTCTCTAGTTTTAAATGCTCTAGTGTTGGGCTTAAGTTTACCTGAGATCAGCACCTTATCTCAGAGTTTTGTTCTGTGATGGTCGATGACGACCAATAAGTCCCTAGACTGTATTGGACCCCGGCATGTAAGGGACGAATCATTGGTGAACTCGCTTGACTGGGACAGAAAAGAATAATAATTACTCTCCTGAAAAAAATACATGTATATGGGACATGATGTTGGGAATGGATTATGATTATATTTTGTTGAAATTTCCAATTTTGTTGAATATGCATGGGTAAACGTTAGCGATGAAAATGAAATAAATGTTCATATTTGTGATCAACAATGTCTCGAGTTTCACTTGTTTTCTGATGAATGATAAATGAGAGGTCGGTCTTACCTCTGGCACTCTTTGTAACATAATGTTTGTTGGACGTACATGTGTCATGATCTTGGATCGACACAATTTTTTGTTGTCGACAGTCCACAACTTCGGAGTCGACGATTTACGGACCCCAATTGCGATGTGAATCACGGCTTCCAGGTTCCACTGCGTTATTTTCCTTGTGTGCCTAAATAAGTATTCAAATGGACTCTGGTTTTGCCGTGACATGTATCCTTGTTTTGCTGTAACTCATATAATATGTAATATAATATAATATAATATAATATAATATAATATAATATATATGTATATATTTATATATATATATATATATATATATATATATATATATATATATATATATATATATATATATATATATATATATATATATATATATATATATATATATATGCCAGCCATGTATCTGCTCTGGATCTGGTTTCAGTTTCGGTTCCCGATCGATCGTCAGACTGTTATATGAGAAAAATAAAGCCAAGATGGCCGTGGCCGTATTTTTGTCGACAACTGTGAGTTGTATAGCAATAAGATATATATGTAGAGTATTCATGCAGTCTTCTTCAGGCTGATTTACTGTTGTTAATTGAGAGAGCAATCTCAAAACTGTCAGGTGAAAATGCGGGACGATTGACGTAGTGACGTAGAAGCACGCATACTTGCGAACTTTAGCGACTTCAGAATTAATAGAAAGAAGCCGCAATGCAGAATTATGTGCACAATACAAGAGCGCAATTTTGTGTTTGGGACCAACACAGGGAAGGTGACAAAACACTGCCTTGTTTCATCCTGTTTGTTACTTTAAAAGACGAGCTAAGTCCCCCCCTCCATCTCGCAAGAGCCGTAGAAGATTTTTACCATTTATAGAAAAGTAACCAATGATTAGCAGGAATGACACCCCATAAATTATAGGAAAGGCCGTCATTCCACATACAGTCGAAGCACTTTTCAGCGTCTAATATATAAACATATATACAGGAGTGCCCTTATAATTGAAGTCAGTGACTATATCGTTGATTACAGAAGTGATGAAACAAGTACTTCGGCCTTTGCGAAATCCATATTGATTATCGCTCACCTCATACTTTAATAGGCATCATCAGCAGTTCAACCATTTTAGCATGTGATGAACTTAGGGATATAGGTCCAAAAATTTACGAGTCTACCAGGGTCCAGCGTAGGTTTGTTTAAAATAGGAATAATAATTGATATCTTAAATATATCGGGGACCGTAGAGGTTGACAATATTTTCAGAGTATACATCAGCAAGAATATTGCATAAAACAGGGGAGAGGCCATGCCGCAAGTGCTCATCTGTGATGCCGTAACTACCAGGTGAGCCACCACAGTTGAGTGGCTCGACTAGTTCTATTATTTCATCAGGGTCAACAACTTGCTAAGAATGTAATTATGTATATATTTCAGTTTGGAAGATACAAAGTCACGAGTCATAGCATGTTCAGCATTCACCACGTTATCATCAGTCATTACACCTTCATAAAAGTTAGCGAAGTCTTCGGGTTCTAATGCTGAATTAACATTATTCTTCTTCAATCTTTTAAATGCGCTCCAAAAGGCAGTCATTTTCTCATTACGAAATAGACAATTTACTTTACTCACATTACGGTTGCTCAGCGCACGGATGTTTTGCCGTGAAACACGCCTAAACTCTTTTTTCAGACCTTTATGAATAGAATATAAAACACCTTTTTTTCGGGCGTCCCATGTCAACCCAAATATGCCACCAGAAACGTTTAAGCTCTCTTGGTTTCGCCAGTTCGGGACACAATAATGCCTTTGGTTTAAATATTTTCTCAGATAAACACCCAGATTCCTTTGTAACATTATGTAAGGTAATGTGACGATTAATAAATATTGGGAGGAGTTATCAGCAAGGACGATGAAGAGGTACAAGGGCCAGTATTTAATTCTTGCAGGTTAGTACTTGCTTCCTTAGTGTGCATCGAAGTGTCACACATTATAGTAGAGATAACATTATAAAACTGTAGTCAGGTCATGACAACATGCATATTCAGGTTAGGAATTTAACATGATTTACACCAGTTTTGACTAGTGCCACGCATTCGGACATATTAATTTTGTCAGGATGAAAATTAAATTTAATGCAATAGGATTGGCATGGTTGTAATTTATTTTGACACAATCAGTGTTCTCCATAGGATCATTCCAATTTTCATATATATACAGATATTCATGATTGAATTCACCATGAGTCAGGTGTTGGCGTGCGTAGTGCATACATGTAGGCATAACTTTAATCATATATGAATGATCAGCATACCTCAACCACTTTCCGTGGCGCACTCTGCATACACCTGTAAAAATGTGCTGTGGAGGGCTGCTGGTTAGATCTAAATCTATTACCTAGATCTGAAAGGGTAATCTCCATAGTTAATCTGGGAGTTAGCCCTTTACGTGGTTAATTTTATATTGTAACAAACGTTTCCGTGCCATGCTTCAGGTATGTCACACGCAGAGTGGCCAAAGCAAAGCCCAAGCTATTTTTTTTTCAAACAACTGAATTAAGATTAAAATGTTTGTATTGGAATACATTTAAAATTGTTAGATCAAGCTACTGAGTTACGAAATGCAGAAACTGAAACATTGAATTATTTGCATATTGGTTCGCCTACTAAACAACAAATGCTGTTCATTATATACTGTGATCATTCATACATTCCTCCCTTTTGCTTGTAGGTGATGATCGATATGATAGCTCGGGCCACTCGTTCCAATTCTGCATGAACACTCTCATGTCACTTATGAACACGATAAACGAAATATATGTAAAATTTAATGCAGTGGCAGCTAGTTTTACAAACCAGCCCATACACTGACACGAAAACGCCCCCCCCCCCAAAAAAAAATCTGGGTGTCTCTACTTGGAGATACACTGTCATGTAAAAGGTAGCAGCAGTTGCAACATTTAGGCGGTTAAAAAGGATAGGTATCACTGTACATGTAAGCAACGCTATGGTTAGTCAGGAGTCGTGTTATTTAATGTTTATTTTTTCTGTATATTAGGTGCTGTGTATAATAAAAGGAGCCAAAGCTGTGCCCTGTCCCATTACGTGCATCGAAAGATTATGGTTACCTGAAAGTACTCCAACTAAAACTCCTTGAAGGCAGGCTTACTAAGGAGTTACCACGAGCTACAGAGTTGTCATGGCGGCCGATGATCCTCGCACAATAAGACCAACCATTGCTGCAGAGGACCACAAACCAACAAAAGTCCTAACTGAGGAGCATGAATGTAGGCTTGGGGACAAGGTAAAATGCAAGTCATCTACACAGTAGAAATGAATAAAGTTATAAAAATGTGACTATACTTGGAATATTATGCAAGGCAACTGAGCATGAATCCTGTGTAGGTTCTATTGGCTGATGGATGTTCATCCCGTATGCGCCACACCACAAGACTTCGGGCGACTCGCCCATTTTCCTGCACTAGTCTGCCATGACGCCACAAAACAAACTGCCGGTAGGTGTCGTGACGTCTTGCGTCATTGTCATGATGCTGGAAGGCCGCCAGCATGTCAGCCCTGTCAAAATGGCAGTGGCCATAACGACGGATCCAGGATGAAGATATCAATCTCCTAGAACATTTAAATCGAGTGACCATTTGTAAAATGAAAGAATTGTTATACCGTTCTTATGCATTGTATTTTGGCCACATAAACGTTTGGAAACATGCATGCATCCTAACATTTGCGAGTCGCCATTAAACACTAGCAGAATGTGATAAAGTAAAACATTTCAGTGAAGTAGTACCTCTTTTATATGGACGTAGCACCATTGGGGACTTATTGCGTATGGACCAGTGATCGGCCTTGGCAGAAAGAGGTCCCTGCTGCACACATTAATGTGTCTACATGTAAATAGAACAACAAAAAGTAAACCACACGAAATCATTTCATTCCAATTTCATCTGTTAACAGCATTACTGTCGATAAACTTTTTTAACTTACTGGTCTTTATCATCTATTAAATATTAAAAGATGATAAAATATCACAATAACAACATAAAATACAATAAAGTACACTACAGCTTGATGTGGCTTTGTTTTAATATTTTCTTCTATATGTGTGGGATGGAACTGTTGAGTTGTCCTGTGGCTGGAGATATAGGAAGTCTGGTGTGTGTTTTGTAAATTTATCCCTACTTTGTACCATAATACGTTCAAAACCCATGGGATGTGGCTTATGTGATATTGTTGACCATATCCCATGGGTGGAACTACTTTTACAATATTTGTAAAATCAGAGATATGGTTTTCCCAATAAGGAAGGAATCAATTCCATATTTGGTTTACCGAAACTCACCTTATTACATTGTCATAAATCACGTCCAAAAAACCTGATGGTCCGTGGTATAAATCCCAGCCAATCGGTAAGAATAAACTTGATTCCTTGATGCAAACTAAGTCCTAAATTGCATGACTGATGATTGGCAGAAAAAAAAACAGTCTGTAAGACGCACGATGTGCAGTCGACTTTTACATCCAAGTGTCACGCCAATAATTATTCAACAGCTGAGCGGGCACGAAAATGCGCAGCCCATGAACAATTTCGCAACAGCATTCGGAAATCAACAGCACGTCAAGTGCAGCCTTCTCTAGGGAAATTATTCTTTTCAGAGACCTCTAACGTGTGTTCAAAACACTGCCCAGACTCTGTCTTCATCGATTGTCCCAGCCGGCAATGCTGCCGTCACTGATGGGGACCATCTGTTGCCCAGCAGTCAGTTGAGCTCCACGCGTGCATACTTTGGAATGTTTGCTGGCGTAACATTCAAAGTCAACGTGACCTTCGAATTCTCCTCTCCACCAAATTAATTCCATATAGATATAATAAAAAGGATCTTTTCGGCGAGATTTATGTTTGAAGCGACGGCCGTTCAAAAAAATCCGCCATTAGGCCTGTGATCGACCGCTTTTCTTTGTTGTTTAAATTTTATATTCATGTGCACGGCATGAGTGTGTCAAAGTCCTATGTAATGTAGTGAAATAAAATGTTACAAGTGATATAATTGATTTTTTTTCTTAATTGACAGCAGGGGATAAATACAATATAACCCTCGTCGTTAAGCTGTCTAAACCGTATTCCCCTCGTGTTTGCCTGCCTGCCAGCAGGCAGGCAAACAACTTGGGTGGTTCGGTTTGACAGATTAAGGACTGAGGTAATTTTGTATATATATGAGATGGGAATTTACTTTTTTTCCAGAGGACAGGGTTTGTTTCACAAATGCGAGTTATAGTCAAATATAACTTGATATAATATGATGTTTTATATATAGTATAATACAATATTATATACTATATATATATATATATATATATATATATATATATATATATATATATATATATATATATATATATATATATATATATGTGTGTGTGTATGTACATGTATATTATATATATATATATATATATATATATAATATATATATATATATATATATATATATATATATATATATATGCGTGTGTGTGTACACTATATATTTATATATCAATAATGCTTTATAATTTTTGTCCATTCATGCTCTATTATAATGGTAGCATATGAAAAATTGTATAGAATGATACCATTGGCATCAAGTTGCATGTTTCAGCTGGTCCAAAAACCGTTTTACCTAGGTCTATAATATTCCCTATTTTTGAATTGTCCATGTGTATTAGGTTTTCACATGTTCTGTCAAAAACCTATATAATGCCTTGCTGAACAGTTGTTTCATGGAGATTTTATAAGAGAGCCTAGCCTTATATGAATTCCTCTCGCGAGAAAATGATGAGAAACACAAGGCATTAAGAGACGCATTCAAACAGATAGTGAGTTATACATAACGGGCACAAGGATGAGACAGACAGAATGTCACCAGATTTTTTAATTTTCTTGTCACCCCCCAGGCCTTCCTCTTATGCTAATTAGCCAGCTATCAAATGTCTTTCTAGGTATGAATATGTTCTTATCATTTCATTATGCTAATGTGCCGGCCACTGAAAGTCTTACCTGGTCTGGAATCTGACTGAGAGACTTTGCTGCTTTCCCTCATGGTCATAGCAAGGCTTGATTTCCTCTTACTGGGTCTCACCCACTTTCTCTTTTTCTGACTGGGCAGCAAAAAGATCTTAGACCATCTTAAGATCCTTAATTGAGATACCATAAGACTAAAGTAAGGAAGAAAGTTTGATTTAAGATGTTTTCTAGGTTCTTAGTGTATGTATGTATGTACGTATGTATGTATGTATGTATGTATGTATGTATGTATGTATGTATGTATGTATGTATGCATGCATGCATGCATGCATACATGCATGTATGTATGTATGTATGTATGTATGCATGCATGCATGCGTGTGTGTGTATGTATGTATATATGTATGTATGTATGTATGTTTGTATATATGTATGTTTGTATTTATGTATGTATGTATGTATGTATGTATGTATGTATGTATGTATGTATGTATGTATGTTTCCATGCATGAAGGTAAATACCATAATATAACTTCCCCACTAGACATCAGACATCTAAATATGGTTACTTTGTCTTCATTTGCATTGCTACTTTCGTGCAAATAAATCTACAATTTGTGTTTTATGGCATCTTCAGAAATCAATTTTTTTTCGTAGATCATGTTAATTTGCAGTTAAAGGTTGTTTTTTTTTTTGTATTTGTTTTTTTTTTAAGCAAAACAAATGCCAAATCACAAGGAGTAAAAAAGCTCAATTTTGTTCATGACAGCTATTTTAGAAACCTGCATAATGGAATCTGATTTGTTTATTTTTGTCGAACACAAAAATGTGGACATATCGACGATGTAACTTACATGTTGTTTATATAAAATGTTCAGTGAATTACAATTCTGAGAGTCATTTTATATGCTCCGTCCTTGACTGGCAAGGTTAGTACCTGTAAGCTGAAGCATTGTAATAACGCTTCAGCTGACTGTATTGAGAACTATCAAGCCTTTTCGACTAAACACACACACACACACACACACACACACACACACACACACATATATATATATATATATATATATATATATATATATATATATATATATATATATATATATATATATATATATATATACGCTCATTTGCAAACTTGTAGTCATACTTTTATAAATCTCATTATATTCCAGCGAATTATATTTGTCCGAAATCGTACATCAAGTGCCCAGAAAGTTACTGTATACCTGCCAGTAAAGTCTGTGATGGAAAATGGGATTGTCCGGTTAGGCAGGACGAATTTGGATGCGGTGAGTCAAAATGGGCACAAAGGCTTATGTAACTTCCACCAAGTACAATATCTTTAAAGTAACAATTAGCCATGCTGTATATGAACACTCACTGTAACTCCAGTTCGTTTTAGATTCAAACGTGTTGCTCTAATTCTCCTTTCATATCTCATAGCTTTGGTTGAGCATTTATTCCTTTCAGGTTTTCTACCATCCGTTGGCATCATTATACAAACAGGAACACCGGTGTTACATTTATATTTGGAGTTTTTCATCAATATTAACTGACGGGCAATATATGGACATATCGTGGAGGGTGTCTATTAAACAGCACTTTTGTTTGTATTTGAAAAAACAAACCACGGCGTAAATGGAGGAATTTTGTTTCATAGTTTCCTTTATTTGGATATGTTGTGTTTCAGATAATTACACATGCAAGGGTATGTACAGATGTAAAAGGCAGAAGAACTGTATTATTTTGGAGCAAGTTTGTGACGGAATTTTAGACTGTGGATATGGAGATGACGAAGACAAATGTAGTATCTCATGTCCCAAACAATGTTCGTGCAAAAGAGCTGATTTCAACTGCAGTTATATAGATTCTATCCATGTATCATCGTTACTTTTGAGCTTGGGTGAAGATACCAGGAGAATAATATCTATCAGAAACAATGTTACAGAGCTGCG
>OZ026621.1:38622648-38655148 GCA_964020975.1 Hermodice carunculata
TTCTACGATGAATGTATCAT
The DNA here is from genome assembly GCA_964020975.1 of Hermodice carunculata. Taxonomy (NCBI): domain Eukaryota; kingdom Metazoa; phylum Annelida; class Polychaeta; order Eunicida; family Amphinomidae; genus Hermodice; species Hermodice carunculata. The sequence goes on from OZ026621.1 coordinate 38,622,669, forward strand.
CCAACTAAATAAAATATATCAAGGTAAACGAAAGACTAAATAAATGAACAAATGAATGAAACAAATAAATCAATAATAAATAAATAAATAAATAAATAAATAAATAAATAAATAAATAAATAAATAAATAAATGAATAAATAAATAAATAAATAAATAAATAAATAAATAAATAAATAAATAAATAAAAGAAAATGAATACAAATAAATGAATGAATAAATTAATGAATAAGTAAATGAAATAATAAATGTATCAATAGATAAATGATAAATAAATAAATCAACGAATAAATAAAGGAATGAATGAATGAATGAATAAATAAAAAAAAAAAAAAATTAAATAAATAAATAAATAATGAATAAATAAATAAATAAATCGACGATCAATGTATTATCCAACTCAAGAAAATAAATCAAAATAAATGAATGAATGAATCAGTAAATGAAATAATAAATATATCAATACATAAATGTAAGATAAATAAATCAATGCATAAATAAATAAATAAATGGATAAACAAATAAATCAATAATTCACTGAATAAATAAATAAATAAATAAATAAATAAATAAATAAATAAATAAATAAATAAATAAATAAATAAATAAATAAATAAATAAACAAATAAAAAAACGATACATGTCGAACAAAATAATTGGCTCTGTTTTAACATATATATTCATTATTCACTATGATTATTTTAGAGGCAGCTTTCTCATAAATACGTCAAACGGATTCATCTATCAAAAATTAGTACGATATAATCAAACATATTTAAAAGCCTGAATTCCTATGCAGGTTTTTTTTTTGACGGCAGTGGATTCTTTTTCACTTGTATCACTTTAAGTAAGAGAATGCAAAAAACGCCAAAGCAGAAAATATTGCTGCAGAGCAAGGCTATACGTGTGTGTTCAAAAGTTAATAAAGAAAAAGGCAGCAACTGCTCAGTGGCTGTACCTATGAGCAATTCGCGGTTCAGTAGCATCTTTTTCTGTATTAAAAAAAAACCCCAAAGCAGCACCCATTAGTTCGTGTAGAATGTATATGAGTGTCACTGGGACTGTTATGTAACATGGACAGGTGTGCTGAATATATGCCAAAATAGTCACATAAAAAGAAAATGCCATGAAAATAAAATGAAACACACAAAAGTGCGAAACGAGTGTGTGGTATTGAGGTGCAAGTGGGCTTTATATGTTCGCACTGGCAACACGGGGATCCATGGGAATCCTCAATGCCATGGAACTTTGGGTAACTCACAGGTTTGTAAATTAAACAGAGGCAGCATCGCTGGTATGCTGTTGGCCACTTTTACTCAGTGCGAGGTTTCGAGGAGAGTGGGGTGGACGAGCCACGATTTTCCCTCGATTTCTATGACGGGAGATGTGGGATAGATATATGCCCTCACAGAGTTTTGTGAATGGTTGCATGGTGGAACTTGCCTACCATGGAGGAGGCAGCAACAATACTTATATGAAGAAGAAAAAAATATAATTGTAGTCTACTGCATGAGTGGCCAAAAGTATTTTAACAATGAGATTTTCGGACGGAAGATAGAAGGATGATGGATGCACAGTGATGCCAGAAATGAAAAGGGCGATATGAAAATATTGGATGAAAATTCCTTCTTCCCATGACTGGTGCTGCACATTTGTTATTCTTTAATATTGGAGTATTTGCATTCAAGATAATCAGCATATTTCTATACATCTATGTTCAGGTTTTGCATCGCTCGGAGGAAATGTTCGTCTTCCTAGAGAAATCTATGCTTGGTTTGTGGTATTTATTGTGCCCATTAATTCCGTGTTGAACCCCTTCATCTACACAATATCACCTATTCTTCGAAAAAGAAGGTACAAAGTCAACACATTAATCTTTTTTTCCCATATTCTTCACATTCATTTTTATAGTATTTTCATATTTGTCACAATTTTCCTGGTATGACCGAACATGATTTGAATACTATAGTATTTGGCAGAACCTGAAAGTATTGAAAAACCAAAATCTGATCCTTCTGAATAATTTGTCTTAAGCCAAACCTTGTCGATGTCCATGATGAGAGCAAAACACATCGAAAACCAGAAAAAAAAGCATGAATTGTCAACAATTTTATTTGTACACCATGCATTAATTTCGTTTATATTGTATATGTACAGTGATTTTAAATGTAAGAAAAACACTAATATTGTAATTTAAGCTAGTACCAGTTAGGAAGGGGAACTCCAAAACTTGGTTTGTGTATATGTCCGCGCACCCGTGGTTGTGTGAAATCAAATATATACGTCCACGTCCGAGATAAGGATATCCAATGTGTTAATTCAGTCATAAATCCTTCCCATATTCCCCCTTTACAACATATGATGTTTGAACACAATCGAGCGGTAGCCACATCATGTCTCACTTTGCCAATCCTAATCTGCCAGTTAGATCGCTCTAGTTAAACAATAATTAACGATTTTTGTCAAAATGGCATAATATGTTAACCTTTGCCCTTAAACAAAAGGCCATCTGGCAAGTTTGAAGATGTTGCAGTTATGACCCAATTTAAGGGTTGCAAACAGCATTTTTGAAAAGTTCCCAGATTTTTCAACAGTTTGCAATAGCATTTATCTTCAGAGTTGCGGGAACGAAAGTACGAGTCTTATGGATTTAAATAAATTATGATTCTCAGCTATGTTATTGGGGTTTATTTTGGTGCTTGACTCATGCAAAATTAACATGGCCACTAACGCTATTCAGAACTTTGATCTGTGAGAACTAGGTGAGATATAGAAATTGACCTTGACCTCCAGTAGGCCTCGAAAAACAACGCCTTCCCCCTCACGAAAAAACGGAGAATAAAAAAACCACACAAAATAAACTAGAGATGCCTGAAAAAAAAATCATGAATGATATATCACCATCTTACAATACCAGCCAATTAGAACAGCCTACACTGATGAATTTAGTCGAAAGTGACCGTATTTCACCATTTTGCAGCACCAGCCACTTGGAGCAGCCTGTACTGATAAATTTAGTCCAAAGCAACCATACGTGTTGTAACAGTAAATGTGTATATATGTACCACTTATCACGCACTAACTACATGCGCACACTCATACTGACAGGAGCTAAAATTATGTATATTTGAGATATTGTACTTATTTTTCCTATTCATCTTCAATATTGAGCATAGTACATGGAGGCATACTGGAGATGTGATACAAAGAGCCCTAACGAACATCTAATTAAGCTACCATCTCCTCAAATTAGGTCATGGTGACACCAAAATCCAATCAGTTTATATTGTCATGTACGTTATTTATACTGCAGATTGTAAAGAAAGCACATGGTAGAATTATAAAGATATCGTGGTATTGTGCCTAAACAGACATGTAATTAACTGTCATTTGCTCATATTAGGCCGTTTTGACACCAAAATCTAATCAGATCATCGCGGCATACAAGATAATGTCACCTCTAAATTTGAGCTAGGTACATGGAAGCATTCTGGAGATATCGCAGTAACGAGCCCTAACGAACATATAATTAGCCTGCTGTTGGCTCAAATTAGGTCATGGTGACACCAAAATCTACTGAGTGCATCTTGGCAGGCTACATAAGTACTCTGTCAAATTTGTGCAAAATACATTAGAGCATTATTGAGATATTGGGGTAACGAGCCCTAACGAGCATTTAATTAAGCTTCTATTTGTTCAAATAAGGTTATGGAGGGGCTAATACCAATTTTAGTTAATCTTGCCCGGTAAGATAAGCATATTACTAAATTTGAGCAAAATACATAGAAGGGGTATTCTGTAGATATCGCCGTAACGAGAAGGTCCACATCCGGACAGACATATAGACGGACATTCGGACGGACGTACTAACCGAAGACATAAAGGATGCCCCATATGGAGGTCCCCTAAAAAGCGCACTTAAACCTAAAACAAACAGCCGCCCCCCCCCCCACAAAGTAAACAAGACAGATAAAACGAAACACACAAAAAACGGAGAAGGAAAGAAAGAAAATATCAACCAAGAATAAAACACACAAGATGCTCATACAAGTAAAATTCAGCTGAGCTGCTGCGTCAAGTCACGAGGTGGTGATGCCGTGATGGCTTGACACAGGGGTATGACACTGAAAGGAATCACAATACTCCTTACCCTTAGGTTGATGAGTGATAAATATGGTATGCTTTCTTGCAGTTCTTGCAAGAATATACAACACTGCGACTTTTTTTGGGGGGGGGGGGAGGGAGGCAGGGAGGTGGTCTCCTCTCATATAATGTTTAAACTAAAAAAATTGATAATATTTCGCTGAAATTGTTTTTTTCTCAATAATATAATGCATGTAGGTAGGTATTTTGTGTTTGTAATTAAACGTCACTGCCTAACATAATGCTTTTTTTTTTATCTTGTATATGTTTTAAGGTTATGTCAAAATATGTTTGTGCGTGCAGTAAAACATAACAGCTCTTTCCACCAATCTACGAAAACAAGTACTGCAGGACGTTTCAATATCAAACAAGGTACGTACAGGGCCTAAGAAATTGTGCATCCTTACAAAAAGCGCGCATTAGAGGGCCTTTTGAAACCCACCAAGATACCTAGAGGGGCTGTAAATCAAAAATGGCGTATTTTTGGCAAAGCAGGTTAAATGTGCACAAAAATATCCATATGGGCCATTCTGTACCTGATTAGTTTTAAAGACAATTATCAACTTTTGAGTGACAGCAATTTGTAAGTGAGAAATGCAGTTGCCGGTTCAAGCTAGCACATGCTGGCAGGAGTAATGGCATAATTTGGCATTACTCCAAATGTCATCATGATCAGCATTTTGAAGCAATTAACATGTAAGTAATAATATCGATACTGTGTAAAATGAGTAGTATTTGCATTCGAAAGAATCCAACTTTACGTGCATATTGATTAGACCCCCAAATCATGCATTTATTTCATGTGAAAAAGGATAGAAGAAAAAAAAAAACAAGAACTGTGACAATCTGTTTACAACATGGTGGTGCTGTAATTTTCTGGTTGTAAGCAAATATCAAAAATCGGGAAAAGGGTAAGGCAACGTGTTAATGTCTGCAACAGTAAAGATGGCCAAGGGGGGCCTTGGTTTTATTCTGAAATGGATAGGACCACCGTAGTCTGTACAATGTAAGGTCAGCTCATCACTGGACTGTAAACTTCATGTCAGCTTAATGTTGTTTGTCTTTCCTTTTTTTTCTCGTTCAGGTATTTGTTGGTTAATGCATGCATTCCTATTGAATGCTAGGTACGTCCAAAACAAAACAAAAAAAAAAATCATATTTTGTACTTCTTCTTAACCGTGAGTCAGATCCACTGCAAACTTAGTGCAAATACACCTTGCGTCGGTCTTTATAGCGTTTATTAGTAATTTTTTTTGGAGGGGGGGGGCAAAAGTGAAAACACAATTTCCCAAAAGTACTAGGCCAATTGCTTTCAAATTTCATAGAGGAAACCCTGATAAAAATGCAAGGCTTATAGAGCATATATTAGTAACCTTGACCTTTTTTTCCCCAAGTTAAAGTCCACAAACTGAATTATACCGTCGATTATGGTTTCATTCCCAAGGCTACCATGTGTTTCTCATAAGCTTTCCTGTTCATGTGACAAGGTAAAGTTTATTTGAGCTGCCACTTTGACGAATGAGGCAGCACTTTCATATTTGTGTAAAGCAGTCTGCAAGAAAGTGGTGTTGAACTAATTACAATGGACACTTGAACACATCATGCTCTGCACCAGGGTCAGCTGAGGACAGGACTGCTACAACCCTCTTAAAAAAAAAAATCTGTGTTTTTATCCTCGAGATAACTTTGCTGATTTTACCTGTTTATTTGCAGAAGCAAATGCACATCAAAACTTGTTCTTTGTGAATTACACGCATAACACAGTGACGCTACTTGAATATGTCAAGCTGACACGTTTATCAACCAGGCATGTCGTCTTAATTATGAGAAACATATGTATTTCATTGGTGAAATTAGAACAAGTAGGCTTCTACCCACTGCTTTGTGATGATAATGTCTTGCTGCTATTTGATAACAAAGTAAGTAATGTGGTTACGATATGTTTAACAACAGTCAAATTGTCACTTATGTAAATGTGTGGATGATGATAGACACTTTAATATTAAGGAACACATCATCAATTAAAAATAATGGGGACAGTATCTAACCCTTTGTCATACGGTCCCATCTACTAATAAAACAATGATAGCATTAGCAGCTAGGAGTTTAGTCTACTAACAACTTCCTGACAAGACTGTAGTGACAAAGCGTGTATTTTTGACATTGTCAGTTGAAATTTCTAGCAGTTTCAAAAATAGCACCTTAGAGTGGACTGATAGAGGAGCTTTTCATTTTCAACTCCTATTTCCTTTATTGTACTAGCAAAACAACACAAATGCAATTTTTGTTTTCACTGTGCAGAAAAAAATGTATTAAGAATTTTTTCCACAAAGGTATTTGATATTAGCCATTGAACAGACGCCTCAGGCTAACAGCTTTCTTTGGCAGGGTATAGGGGGCTTAAATCACCATGATATTGTCAGGCAGCACAGACATCTGTAAGGATGTCTTAAATAATGTAACCTGACACTGAGAGGCGTACCAGTGATTATATTGTTACGCTGCTATATCACAGGCAACAAAAGTAGCAGTTTCTTTGGAACACATGGGAAAAGTACAGTTTGTCCTGATTGCAGTGATGAGTATAGAGTATTCAAACATGATCCAGGTGGGGTTTCATAGTATGAAATGCGCGGGCAAATGTGTATGTTGTCTCAAGGTCTACACAGAAAGTATACATGAATATGCAAATATTTCAGATATGAGTAGCCATTATATTATAAGGGGCAGGCGTTTTGTCATAACATATGGTAAAACAGCTGTATTACATATTAGCAATCAAATTCGTGTAGTAGACAAATAGTTCTCATTTAAGTGAAGAAAGACAAGCAACCACTTCATTGTATACACACAGTCGAGTTAACGTTCATAGAAACCGCAGTCTTTACGTTTGTACACTGTACATGATGTACGAGTAGCTCTTGTTAAGCGATGAAAGACGGAGTCTTGCCCTCGGCTTTTGTGCCTCCCCAGCAATGATGGGTGATTATGTTTTCGGGTAGCTCCTCCGTTTGTACTTCCAGACACTATCACCAAGCTCTGTCCCTTCGATATTTTAGATAAAACTGTAACGGATTTTTCTCAAATTTGTTACACGGATACGTTAATGGGCTAAATTCAGCCGAGCTGATTAGATTCTCAGGTCGGTATGATCTATTGATGGTATAAAGTGACCTGCGTAATGTGACTTTGATTACCATATCTTCTGAGTACATTCATGGATTTTCATGCAGTAATAATATGTATCATAAACCAAAGATTAGACTATTTGATTTTCAAATCACTTTGACCCATCACTCGTCACTTTGACCTATTTTCATTCATTTTGATTTTCCTACTGTAATATCGTTCAGGTGCCCGGGTAGACTCTTCTCAAATCTGGTACTAAGATTGAATATAAAACAAAGTAAAGCTGGCATCATATGCAATGCACTGTGCCATAATTATTGGCAACTTGACTTTGCTACCATTGTGTTTTTCCCAGTGCCTTTATATATTCTTTTGAAATTCCATTTAATGGTACATTATCGGACAAAGATGACTTTGGCGCACAGGTAAATCGTGGGATAAAAATGACGTTATTAGCTTCAAATGTTGTTTAATTACATTTCCATAACAACAGCAATAGTTTTCACTCAAGCTGCACCAAACTTTGTCAAAGATCGACATCTGCCCTTATTAAGGTTTGGATTGAGGGTCCTTGGGCAGCACTTGATCCGGTGCCATCATGCAGAGCATCGTATTTTCCCTGCAACAAAATATACTGTATACTGATATATATATATATATATATATATATATATATATATATATATAATATATCTAGCGCTCTAGTGTACCACGTGACATGAGTCCTGAATGTTTTTGTGCAGGATGCGTGTTAACGTACTCTGTTTTACAGGGACCAGTCCCGGCATTATGCTATGCTTCAGGCACTGCTTCAACCAACGATGAGTCTGGAGAAAGCGTCTTGACCTTTGCGAAACTCCTGGCCATGATGCTTCGTGTGCTCCAACACCAAAGGGACACATGTTTTTCTGTATAGAAAACATACCTACTCCGATTCATAAGGCAGTGAGAATTTTTTCATTACTATAATTTAGAAGCAGAATATATGAAATCCAATTTCAATACTGATTGTAGTCCTTGCATATATTTTGCCAGTGTAAATATTAAAAATCCAATTTAATCAAACCCAGTCCAGAGTGCTCCCGGTGCGTGTTCGTTTCCCGACGGTGAAAGTTTAAGATGAAAGTAGATCTGAAACCCCGTGTACCTATTTTTATACCAATGTCTTTCAATGTATATTTGCAACAAAGTATCGGGCAGTAAAATTTGCACCATTTTCCAAATAGGTACTCAGTGTTTATGTGATATTTGTCACAGCAGGACAAAATATAATTTCCTATGTTTTGTATGATCTGACTGACATCGTCGTTTTACCTAACGTATCCACAAAAAGGCGCTATGCTGAGAAATAATCTCACACTGACTAGATAAGGAGAAACCCAAGCCTTTTGGAACCACTGATATTCAGGCAAAATTTGTATTACCTGTGCATATTCTCCATGCATTTCGAAGGAAAACTTCTCTAGGTGTGTGTGCAGTGTCCGTATCTTTTAAGTACAGAAACAAAGTAAAACATGCAAAATGGTCAAACATTGTTAGCATGTAATTGGATGCATCCTCACACATATGCTCATTTTTCAATCCACTTTGTTTCTTTTAGCATTAGTTGTACAATACAAAATCATAACTTTTTTTTTGTGTAAAGCTACAAGACACAACATCCTGTCTCATTTGTTATCTGATATAACCAGAACCAACATATTCATTTTGTGGAGAATGGAAGGGTAGAAACTGATACAAATGTGTTTGATGTAGGACAAGAGCCAAACTGTAAACCTACATGAATGCCTTTCTATGGGTTTACGCCAGGCAGATCAAATTAAGCTACATGATGTTTTCAAAATGTGTTGCAAGTGTATATTTTTAAACAAAACGCCTAATGCCTAAAACTTCTCGGCCGCCCACAAAAAGGATCAGGCTCCCTTGATATTTTGTGCAAGAACTCAGTAAATTGACATGGGTGACCTTCAAACTGAGTCATGGTCTTTCTCTTTCAAACTTGAATTATCTTTTCAAACGGGATATCAACTCTTCGTTTAGGGTTCCTAGCTCATCTGGTTCTTCTGATATTCCTTGCATTTAAAAACAAATGTTGACCCTGGGGACCGTGCAATCAGGTCAAGGTCACTGTCATTCAAACCTGGACTAGACTTTTACAAGATGACCAACTGTCAAAGTCTTATGATGCTATCTTATCCAGTTCTTAAGATCTGATGTACAAAAACTTTTACCAAAAAATTAATTTGCTTCTGATGACCTACAAAGTGGGTCGAGGTCACTGCCCTTCAAACTCGACTAAGACTCTTATAAGGTTGATTTTCTTTAAATGTTGGATGATCCTAGCAATGCATAGAGAATTGACCCAGGTGGCCTTAAAATTGGGTATTGATGTAAACTTTAAAAAGCGTTAGCAACTAAAAACTTTCCATGATTCCAGCTATCTGGGTCTTCTGAAAAAGTGGACAAGAAGAAGGGACACACAGAGGAACAGACGGACGGATTCATAGATTCACACACAGATGCAGCTGATAGCAACACCCCTGATCGCTATATGGGCAGAGGGGTAAAATCCCCGGTGAACCTCCAGGAATCAAATTCCACTTATTTCTCTATTGTCACACAACGACAGTTGAATTGCATGGTATGCATTTCATGGAACGTTGGTATGATGTTTCGCCAGAAAAAAAAAGTAGCCGATCCCTACTATAAACAGTATAATGAGACTGTATGCGTATTGTGTAGACATAAACCAAATGCAGCTACCAACCAGTAAGGCTACTAATAAACGTTGAACAAAGAGCTGAGTAAAACTGGAGCAAAAAAAAAAACATATGCCATGGATTGTCAAGGAAGTTTTACCCTTTGTATGGCACAGAGAATAAACAATAAGTCAACAATAAACTGAACGACTGTTCCCAACTTTTCGATGCCTGATGCCTGAAATGTTTATGTCGAAAATGAGTGTGTTTCAGTGTGAATATTAATCCTTTTCTTCATTCTATTCTATGAATTAAACACAGTCTTAATATTGTCGAATTGTTTAATACAAATGTAATACGAAGGATATGGTGATTTCAAATAGCAGAAAGGTTAATGAAGGAATGTCTGAATCAGAAAAAAGCACAAATAATACACACACACACACACACACACACACACACATACAAACACACACACACACACAAATTAAAACATCGCTGTGTTCATTCAGACCTATTGACTTTCACAACGTCGATGTGACAGGAACGTAAACATGTGTCAGGCTTTATGTTGTTCAACTCTTGGTGCTAATGTAGAAGTAGCCATACGATGGATGTTTATTTTCTTTGCGTCCATTGGACATTTGTTTCATTCTTGGTATCACATGGTCCCTGCCATTACTAATGACCAACCTATGACCAGTTTGATGCATACTATAGGTATAAATTGACATAAGTGTGATGTCTTGAAGAAGGTGGATAACAAAGACAGCGGTGATTGGTAAATTTATGTAAATAAGAGAAAAAAATCATAACGTCACACAAAAATATGTATTTTTTTAATTGTAAACATAATAATCCTATTTAAAGATTTTTGTATCCATTTTCGTGAGACTATATCTATGTATATATATATATATATATATATATATATATATATATATATATATATATATATATATATATATATATATATATATATATGATATACATAACACACAAACAAACATCCACACAGACACACACACACACACATATACATATATATATATATATATATATATATATATATATATATATATATATATATATATATATGTATACATACATACGTACGTACATACATACATACATACATGCAGACATACATCAAATTACCAGCTGCCAGATGGTTGAACCAACAGCCTTCTGCACTGATCCCTAGGCCAAAAATGGGAAACACATATATCCACCTGGTTACATCCGCATTCTATAAATAAAACTAATTAACACTCCAATGAAAAATAATGGGGCATATTTGCATAAATGCCATGGCCATAAAGTTGGCTGCATCTGGGCAAGTGTAAAGCATGTCTTTAGTTTGGCATGTGTGTGTACGGATGCATTTGATCATGTTATATCATTGAAGATTCCATGTAAGTCTAGGACCCATCTCACTGTATTTTATCACATGTGTTTTTGAATTACCCATCATTGGTAGTGTTTTATCTTCTTCTTTTTTCAGCTGGTTGGAAAATATATTGGACGGCTTATCATAACCAGTGAGATTCTCAATATTATCGTAAAATATGAATATATGTGTATAACTTTCGAGGTAAACAGACATAATGGACTGGTATCATCAATCTTTTATCTGCATGTGATTGACATGCAGTAAACGCAATGTGTTTGTGTCAATTGCAAATGGTTGGCAACGGATCTGACGTCATGATAAGCCACAAGTCTCTGTATGTAAATTTCCTTTAATTTAGAATAGTACTTTTGTTCCACATGCATCTGTTGCAACAAAGTCACTGACCCATTGACATATATCAGAAAAGTATTCGTAACTGGGCAAAATATTTGTAACGCATATCTTAGGGACGACCAGCCAGGATAATGTGCCAGTGGTCAGTTGTTTGGTAAACCCTGAGATTCAAAGTGCACCAAAGAAAGCTAATGACACAGTCCAAAAAATGAAACTTAAAGAGTAACCGTCTGCCAGGGAATTTGTGCTACCACCGATAAGGTGCTCTAGCTTTGCCCAGAATATCTAATTTACTGAACCAAATTGCAGATGAGAACATCATATCATATACATTGGCAACACAGCCAGGCTGAAGTTTGCTAAGATTTCTGTCTTGTGTCGCGTCAAACACAAATTTATGTGGTGCCCATTTACATCCGGCTGTCACTACGATAAAGGAAAACTATGATGACGCTAGAAGCAAAAGTAATGAGAGTTACATGTCACCTCAGTGTCCATAGGGATGGGCCACATTGTGTGAATCCTATGATTGCAAAAATTAGCTGTTGTAAACAAGAGAGTCAACAATATAGCAAGCACATACGTAATGGAGTTCCAACCGACAAAAACGTCCAGAAAGATTAATATACATTGTTACCTCATGTTTGAAATACAGAGACCTTGGGCACACAATGAATAAAATAATAATTCATTGTTGCCGTTTACTGTCAAATGGTGGCATCACAGGTGAACTACGATGAAATATTAATCTTTTTGGGAATCAAAATTTCAATTATAGAATGATTTTAAAAAATCATCATTCGTATTTTTAGCACACGCCTCATTCTATTTTGTCCGATGTCAATGGTTTGCCTAGCATAGTCTGGCCTGGTATAACCAAATAACTAATTCCTGAGGATCAAAAGCGAGAAATGGGGACTGGCTTCCAATGCTTTTAAGTCCATATTTCAAGTGTACATAGGACCCAAATCCCTCATCAATTTGAATATACCATGGTGCACCCTTTGGCTGTATTAAAATCCAGTCACCATCAATAATGACCTAGGATTCAGAAGTAGTTTCTACTTAAGAGTAAGTATCCCATGTAGACAAAGCTGGCGCCAATTGGACAGAGTTATTGGCATGATAGCATGGACAGGTGGTTGCAGGGCTCACTTCAATGTGACAAATCAACTCTTTGTTTATTAGTAAAGAGTTATATTGAATATTGCTGAGCCATATGGATTGTTTCTCCCAAACAAAATCTGACAGTGGAGTCAGGTTACATGTTATATTTGAGTGCCAAGTATTGTGCCATACAAAACACATTTAAATATATGTAAGGTTTTTTTTACCTTCTCCACAGCTCAACTCTTGTTTCTTTTTAAATTCTTGAATGGGCACGTTTAATGCACCCAATTCTGCTCTCAAAGCCCAGCGCTGTCAAACCCGTAACCTTAGTTTTACTCTGGATAATCTCTAACTTGAGGTAATTAGGGGAAACGCTGAAGCTTTCAACTAGTCTTACTTCAACAAAGTGAGGCTCCTGTGGAACAACTTCAGCCCTCAAATTTGAATACTCAGCATCTCTGCATTTTTAAGAGGGGGCCCTTTTTCGGCTACTTTGCACGATCAACATGCGTACAAGTACGGAATCAGGTGAAGATATCCATCATTTAGATCTTTGCCTGTTCATCTTTTAAGAGGTGAAATTCAGGACCACAAATCATCAGTGTTCAGATTGTATGATGAGTTTATGATATGCTTTCTTTGACATTTTGCATCACTAAAACTTGATCATTTTCTTAGTTGTTATCATCCACCAGCGTGGTACCCCATCTACCATAACTTTTCCTCCTGGTGTGTCAATGGGCATAGATAATGTAACTTGTTGGATTCGTCGTCATCAGCATCACCAAATCATGATCCTGTATCGTGTTTTAATCCATATATTTAAACTGTTGAATAACTCACTGACCAAATTAATTAATTTACCATTGGGCGATCTGGTAGAAGTGTGGTTCACCTGTTTCGGTGTTAACCACCTCAATGCTAACAGCAGCAGCATAAGGTGTGAGCCATTAATACGACCTAAGATTTTTGTCCAGACATCCTAATTAACATTCCGGCTTTGACATTTAAATGACAATTATATGACCTATTTAAGCGTTACAATTCAACACAAAATGGTATATATAATGCAAAGTTTATGGATGTGCAGGATAAAAATCGACTTCTTTTCATTACTAATCGACCATACTGTCACCAGGTGACCTTGCTAATGAAAGAGCTGCAAACTTTGACTAAATCTGCAGTGTATATGTTCCTATCAGCATCTGTACCATTGTCTTCATCACTGCGCTGTCTTTTGCTCCCATCATGCTAACTTCTGTGTTATAGTCTGGATAATTGCGCCCATCTGCATAAACATGTTTGGTACAAAATATGCTAAAACCAACGCTCCTTTCTGTAAATCTTGCTTTTATTAGCATTTTACTTTACCACATGCACTCTCATGTAAGACGCTTACCTGGAAAGTGAAAATATAGAATTTGCACATTTTCAGTATATATGAAATATCTGTATCTCTTCAGATACTGTAATGTTGACCAATAGGAAATCTTTCTGAAGCCCATATATTACACAAGATTGGTACGGTCAATTTTCTGTGTTTGGGGAATGTGCTCTCGGACCAATGTTGCAGGTGTACGGACATTTGTTCTACCTAAAGAGAAAGGAAACACTGATACACTTGTCTTAACTGACAGTACCGTATCAAATCATGGATGGTACTCAAGCCGTCAGTGACAAATTCTGCACATTCCAAAACATTAAGTGGTGGAGGTCTTGGTAATACAAGCCTTGATACTATGATGCCGGCAGCACGCAGTCTGTTAAGCTCAGCTGAGTTGTTAGCCACCTTACATTATAGAGTGGTTTAAGATCCGTCTTTCATCGCCTACAAGCACATTCCGACATTTTGCACAACACCATTGCTTAGATTGTGCCCGATGTATAGCAAGAGTGGCACATACTCTTTGCAGCTTTTCAAACCATGATAAAGATGCAATATTTGTAGAACAGTGCGAAAATAATAAGGAACGGTTCGTCGTGCTTTTTGTACATGAAAAAAAGACCATGGTAGCTTCGAAGGTTACTATATCATATAATTTTATTTAAAGGAACCATCTCTGCACTGCCAATTGCAGATGCATTCAATCAAACCACCAATTTCAATGGTACAGACTGTGGGGAAACAGCGGGTTGAACTATCAATGTTGCAATCATCTGTGCCATCGGAATGCTCACTGGGTGGTGACAGGGGGTTCATTGCATTTGATACAAATAATCAGTGGCCATTATTTATCGAAATCGACACCCAAATTCAGCTCAATTTCGATTCCGTTCAAACAAGACAAATAAACATGAACATGACCAGATACGTACAAGTCATCAAAATTCATGAAGTTATGCATCTGCCATCTAGTTAAATAGCCTCACATAACGCCCCCCCCCCGTAACCCTCAAAGCGCAAGCTGGATCTGGTTTACGGTGCTTGTAGAAAACAAACCCACATAAATGGATGTAAAGTCGTATCATTCCAGTAAGTATACCTATATGTGTGCCTATTGATCAAAACGTTATTGTGACAAATCAGTAAATGCAGCAAGTAGGAGCAATCCCACGTAGTGAACAACTAGTCTGGAGACCGGGTCCAGCTATTATTGTGTTTAAACAGAATGCATGTGGCGTTTCGGGACACGGTACCTACAATGGCAATTGAAAATACAGAGAAGCCATTAAAATAATCAGAACGCCAGAACAGTCTCTGTTGTACAAATTAAGGTTGAGGGCCACCCATGATTGTTTCTTAAAACAATAGGCAGCAGATGATAGATCCGGATTTAGCAGGGCACCCGAAACCTTAGAAAAATAATAAACGAGTAAATCAATGAATGAATGGATAGATGAATGAACAAACTAATATGCACATACAAAGAGCAGACAAACAAACAACAAATAAATAAACAAATAAATAAATAAATAAATTAAATAAATGAATAAAAGTAAGTAAGTAAGTAGATGAATGAATGAATGAATGAATAAATGAATAGATAATAAATAAATAAATAAATAAATAAATAAATAAATAAATAAATAAATAAATAAATAAATAAATAAATAAATAAATAAATAAATAAATAAATAAAAAAATTAAATACATAAATCAATTTAGTTTTTTGCTTATTTAAGCAAAATGGATCTGGTCATGCCCAAGGTTTATCCCCTCCATGTTTAAAAAGTATCAAGTCTATCATTTTAAACAAGTACAATGACACGGTATATCGCCCTACACTTTACCAATTATGATTTCTGCGTGTAACCCCAGCTTAATCATAATAAAGAATAGCAAAACATTAATTTTCATATTCTGCCCGGAAAAATGCCAGCTCCCTTGTTCAACATTATGCACGTGTTATGAGGATGTGTATGGGCAGCTTGTTTATTATACCATTGCTTTCCAAATCTCTTTTGGAGGAAATGGTCCTTAAAATGACCTTTTTGGTTGTTGTTGTTGTTGTTGTTGTTGTTGTTGTTGTTGTCGTTGAAGCTGGGAAGTTGCATGCATTAACAGCGGGTGTGACCACCACGCCACTGTAAGCAAGCTTGGATTCGCCTTGGCATGATGCTCGGTAGCTTGGGGATTTCAGCCTGGGGAATATAATTCCAGTAGTCTGTGAGCTTCTGTGCTAATTGGCTCAGGGCGGCTGCAGGTTCATCATACTCATCCCTGATTCGATGGCACAGGACATGCCACAAATGCTCAATGGAGGATAGATCGGGATAGCTGGCTGGTCATGGCTACAATGGGACATTGAGTTTCTGTAGATACTGCATGCTTACTCGGATATTGTTTGGTCGTGCGCTATCTTGTTACAACAATGGCCCTGGATATTGTTGGATCCATTTGTCTATTGTGGACAAGATCTTATCCACGTAGTGCTAGCCTGTTCTGTCCCGTTCACCCCGAGGAGATCTGTTATCACTGTTGCTATTATTGCCCCCACATAATGGCACTGCCTCCTGCGTGGTGGTCATGTATATTACTACGAACCTGTCTGAAGGCATTCATTGGAACCTTATTCTTCCATTGTAAAAATCCAGGCATAATTGGGATTAATCTGACTATATCACGCTGTTGCATTATTTTCTGGTCCAGGCTGCATGTTATCAACATCGCGGTACCTGTCAGGTTTTGTGTGTTGGACAGATTGGGATGAAAATGACAGGGCAGAATGCCCTCACTTTGGCCGGCGCTAGTCACTTGTTAATGGTAGACTGTGATGTTCTGATGTTGCAGGCTTCCCGCCACTGCTGACAATACCTTTCAGTGGAAAGAAACCTGTGCCTCTTCACATATTGGATGAAGTAACAGTCATCCGTTCCATCATACAGTCTTAGTCGCCCAGGTCCTGCTTTCCTCTTGCATCATCTGGTTTCCTGGGAATGGCCAAACCACCTTTTTTGCTAATGGTCTGGAGGGAGCACCCCATTATCCTGGCAACCTTTCGCTGGAAAAGGCTAGCCTTCAACATACCAATAATCCTTGCCCATGTCAAATTCACACAGTTATGAGTGACCCGTACGTGATGCATTGTGGATTCACTCTGAGCTCAGTAGTGCCATGGCCCCCTTATAAAACGCATAGGCACCCTAATACCAGACACACATTCCACACATCTCTGGTTGTTGTCTTATTTCCAGGACAACTTTTGTTTGTTACCGCCCAGGCATACCTTAACCCATCTAATTAATGTTCCATAATATTCCATGCGACACGCAAATTTTCTATATAAAGGCATATTTAGAATGGTCCATGTTACCTCGATGGGGCTGTCATCTTTTTTCAAAGTAGTATATATATATATATATATATATATATATATATATATATATATATATATATATATATATATATATATATATATATATATATATATATATATATATATATATATCAACTAGGTTAAATTAATAACCCTGCACTAAAAGCTATTCTTATATAAAAAACACACACATATTTTGAATACATTTAATGTTTCTTTTATTCTGTATACACTTTAGAGTAGATCTGTAGAGGAAATTCTGATCAGTGAAGTTATGCTTCATTGCACAGTGTCAATTAGCAGACAAAATCTGAATCACAAGTTCACAAGAGTACCTGTAGAGCGCTCAAACATGCATATGAACTGAGTGCAGAGTCCCATCAGAAGTTATCACAGATGGTGCTTGGTTGCATCAAAAGTTATCACAGACTGTACTTAAAGTTAAGGCAATTTCTGAATTCAATAGAGCAGAAATGGGACTCATCACTGTGTCACACAAAGCACCTTTAAATGTGTATTCAATGGGATGTGTAGCCACCATGGTTGTCAATGCACTGTTGGCAGCGTTTTTGCATGCTGTAGACGAGCTGTCTCACAAGTGCCTGAGGTATACTGTCCCACTCCTCCAGAAGATAACACCGTAGATCTGCAAAGTCTGAGTTAGGACCCATCTTCTGGTACACATTTCTTTTCATATGGCTCCACAGGTGCTCAATCGGGTTGAGGTCTGGTGAGCATGCTGCCCATTCTATCACCTCAACACTCTCACTATCCAGGTAATCACGAACCACAGCTGAAACATGTGGCCTGGCATTGTCGTGCATCAGCATGAAGTTGTTTCCAATGGCACCCGCATATGGAATAACATGGGGTTCCAGGACATCCGTTATGTACCGTATGTTTGTCATTGTTCCTTCCATGATGACGAGGTCTGTCTTGCCATTAGCAGAGATGCCCGCCCAGACCATGATGCTGCTCCCCCCGCATGCAACTGTGGGCTGAACACAACAAGCAGCGGGTCTCTCCCCTCGCCTTCTCCATGCAAAGAACACGTCCATCACTTCTGTGGCGGGAAAAGCGACACTCATCAGTGAAGAGAACATTGCTGCATCCTGCATGTGCTGTACAGACATGTTCTCTTGTCCACTGCAACCGAGCAACCTTGTGACGTGGGGTAAGAAGCGGCTTTTTCACCATGCTCCGGGACCTTAAACCAGCAGCATGCAGTTTGTTACGAACAGTCTGGGTGGACATGCGTCTTTGGTGAGGATTGGCTCTCTCCAGCTGGCTCTGAATATCAGGACCTGTGCGGCTCCTACTCCTCAGTGCTGCATTGACGATGAAACGGTCTTGTTGCTTGGTGGTCAGCTTTGGCCTTCCGGGGCGTGGTAAATCTGCAACATCATTTGTGTTTCGGTATTTTCTCAACAACTCATTGATGGATTTGTGGTTCACACTCATTGCCCGTGTGACAGCTCTGCAACTTTCACCGGCTTCAATGCGACCTATGGCTCTTGCCCTGTCCATTTTGGATTGCCTTGGCATGGTGATGTTCACAGTTTGACCAGTGATGGCAAATCCATAACTGACAGAACAAACCCCATGCCTTTATACCCATGATTAACACAGTTTCTGGCCACATTACACAGGTGTGGTGAGAAAAATCAATGGTAAGGAGGGTCCTAAAAGGGACAGGAAAGACCACTCATGATCCTTTCTGCGAAGTGCAGTTTTTGACTTTGTGTCACATTCAGCCCATGTGCAGTCAAGCATGGGCTCCAACTCTGCTCATCTTTACACAAGATGTAATCAAAGGATTATGCTACACATACATGTGCGTATCTTTAAATTACCTAAAAAAGTATAGGTACACCATTAAATTATTTAAGCGGAAGGTTATTATTTTTGCATATATATATATATATATATATATATATATATATATATATATATATATATATATATATATATATATATATATATATATATATATATATATACATATATATATATATATAAAGGACAAAATGCAAATGAATCGATTGAGATCTTTTTATTTTGCATTCTATTTTTCATTATATTGCTGTATTTTGTTAACTTATTCTTGCACGTGATCGCAAATATTGTGAAATGAGCTGTTTACCTTTATCAGCTAAGAGGTGACACCCTAGGTCACTGGACATTTTACTAGATTATGTGGCACTCTATGTACATTTGAAAAATATGCAAACACATATAAAACTACTATCGCGTGCTTAATATGCAAGACATGAGAGAGTGTGTCTTATGCATGTAAACAGGTTATAATGCTTAAGATTATATACCTTTGCTCTCTGCTGCAACGATATGATATACTACGATCAGATTTATTACACGTTGGACGCCGGTAAATTGGTCTTTTCCACTTTCGCCCTGATGCAAAGATGGTACCTACTGGAGGTGTAAGTCTAATTCCAGGTCGACAAAGTCATATTCGCAGAATTAAGAAAGAAAAAAAAACAATGCTTGCAAATAAATGCTATAGAACTTAATAGAATACTGAAAATATGACCAGGTTCCTTGAAACCTGAAAGTCTCAGTCCGTTTTAAGACTACATGCAAACTTTGCATGCAGCCCACAATTATCAATATCAGTAAGGGAATATGACAATTGCAAATTGCTCTCAGTGTCAAACACCATTGAAATAAGAGGGTAGTCTGGTGTATTTCAAAGGCACTGAACCCACATGTAAACACTAAGTTTTCCTTGTATTTAGCCAATATTACGCATCAGTAATATACAAAAGTGATGCAAGTATGTTTGCCATTTTGGAAGCAAAAATAGTCTTTCGGCTTGGTTAAAACATACTTACTTAATTTTTATTTATCACCTATTAAAAATCTCCACTCTAGAACAAGTAGATATCATTGCAAAGGCTCTGTACATACTTGCATGTGTAATTAAGCACTGTGTGGAACCTGTGCATCAACATTGGCCTCAGATCGACGCGGGCAGGAAGAAATTATCAGAAATCTCAGAAATCATCAACATAATTTTCATTGTAGACACAATACAGTATTTAAATATTATAATATCTTAACTGAGTTTTGCAAATCATAAAAAGTAGTTGTAGAAAAAATACGAGTAAGTGAGAGAGAGAGAGAGAGAGAGAGAGAGAGAGAGAGAGAGAGAGAGAGAGAGAAGAAGCATTGAGTCAAATATGGTGCTAAAATAAGGTTTGTCTCGATTCATAACGCTCTATATGTTTCCACTAGATACAACTCAAGCACGCACGTCGTATTAAATTGATAAATACCACCAGCACAGTATCTGCACCTTGGCCCGGCCCCTGTTGTAGAGACCTTAGTTGGGTAAACTAGTGTAAGACTGGCAGCCGTGGTAGGAAACAGGCAATACTGGGTTCAGGGAAACAGAAGGTGTTGCCTTAAGGGCACTGAGTACACGTAGACAGAGGTACAGAGGCATTGACAAGCCAGATTTACATGATCACATTTGCAATGGGAATACAAATGTAAGGATATTAAAGGAATAAGGGGTTGAGAAAAAATGGTCCGGGAAGAAAACTAACAGGTGACGTCATGCAACCTTAGCAAAAGGTATGAGGAAGAAACGAAAGTTAGTAGCATGAACGCTAGTTGTTATAAGGACCTTTTGACACAGAAACTGGTTAAAACAGTCAGAGGAGCAGAAAACAGTGAGGTTGGTGTGCAGTACTGTCTTTCACGCGACCTCTTGATAGAGTTTCGCGATCTGGAACCTATGGGGTTAGATTTGATACGATAACGGTGAATTGAATATATGAATACAGTGTGTTTGGTGATTACGGAAGTAGACATTATATTCCACTCACGTCCATGGCGATGCTACAGCCTAGGGCTATTGCAAGATTTTTAAATACCTCTTCGACATCTCACTTATTCATTATGCTACCCATGACCAGACATGTAGTTATAGAGAGGGCACCATCTGTATGTGAACATGACATAGCATGCTTTTTTTATTATTTGCTTAAAGAATTGATAATCCTAAAAGAATGGATATATTATGCTTTCTGTGTTAATCTGAAACGCACCTCCGTTTCCCTGAATATTTGCCTGTCAGTACCCGTATGTGGTTAATTCGATATACACTAAAGGGGCAAGTGTAAGCATTATAGGGGCTGGTCAAGTATTCTCCATACATTAATGCTACATAATAATGACACTGTATGAAATAATCACCAGCAGAGAAACACATCAGTTTGTAATTCATGAATAAAAATATGACAATGAACGATGTCTGTATTACGGAAGTTCATGTTTCATTCCTTTAAAATTCATGTGTCTGTATGTTCAAGCTGTATATATTTTATTTACCTTGTTTTGACACAGACTCCCTTTCCTACTTGCATTCGTCACAGGTTTAGCAGCCCTCACCTCAGGCTTTAAGGTTGTCATTCGAGCTGTTCGATGCAAAAAACAAAAAACACACACCTTTTGCCCGAAACAGCAATGCTCGCTTCATTACATCAGCTGCAAAGATGCAAAGTTACAACCAGTACCACTTTTGCAGCATCCCGCAATCATATGTGTCACACATTTGCTGGTACTGAAAGTATAAGATGAGATAACTTCGCATGTCATACTATGAGCATAAATCTTGATGGCTGGGTTAACCAAGACAACTATAGAATTTATTGGGTATTTGACCACTGAAGGCTCTCACGGGCAACGCTTTCATATTGCATACTTCCCTCGGCTTTCACTTTTGTCCCAGGTTTGATTCTTAGCCTGGAGAGTAACCGGAAAGAGAAGGTGGGACATTACCACCAACATCTGTCCGATGGAAGTAATAGATAGAACCTTGCTCTGCTTTCCAATTCATATACAACAGGTGGTCTGTACTAATGTAAAGAAAATCCATCTGACCTAAAAAAAAAAAATAATAATAAATGGCATTAAACATCATATTGCAGTTGTTCCAAGCCACCTGACATCCTTGACCAGCGCACCAACTGCTTTTAGGGAAATCCAGTTGTGGTGTAAGTAGTGGCTACACCATGTAACGTGGTTTTTATTAATTATTTCACCATATCTAGCAGATGTTTCATCATCTGCTCATGTTGTTGGGCGTGGAGTTTTCTGACAAAAACCAGGAAAAGCGAGGAATGAGTGGTGCTGCCGTATAGTGTACTCATGATGTATCTGAAGAGAAAAATTCCTGGGAGGGGCAGAAGGTTTCACATATGTGTAGGTAGTTATAGATTCGGAACGACTTAGTAATCCTTACTAATACTTTCGACATGCATTCAAACACCACTTATATTACATACGTTTCATATTTATTGTATATCACCTTTTCTTTAACAATTTATTGTCCTAGTGGTTTCATAAGGTTCAGAATGTTATAGTATTATAATTGTAACTACTCAAATCAAGAGAATGGATTTAATTGAAGCTTAATATCTGAATTAGCACCATTTATGAACAGAAAAGCAATGCCCAGGTTTAAATAAATGAGTCCCTGCAAATATGGGCTACCATAGAGATATATCAAATTCCCAATACGCTTTACTACATACAGTTTATTGTTGAGTTGTTTTATTGGCAAAAGCCTAATGTACTTCTTGTGTAAACCAACTTGCAGTTTATCATCAAAGCAAATTGGGAATGAACTCGATAAAATTGTTTGTAGATAAGCAGATCAAATTTGTTCCTGCAATATTAAGTGACGGATAAAATTTACCAGCTGTGCATGGCATTAATTAAAAAAGACATCTAGAATTTGGCGTTTGCAAAGCCTATAAGTAGCACAATGTAGTGTCCTGTGACATTCATACAATATATAATAGATATGCAATGATGAATGCAAAAGGTTGTTAATAGCACCTCTATCTGTTAGGATACTGATCAAATATTATAATAAGGATATAAGATATTGTGTATTATTTATAACAGAGGTTCATTCCATCTATATTAAATCCAAAAACAAATCACCCATGTTCATTAAATTCAACCAACAATGACAGCAAAGAGATTCAAGGGTTATCAAAACATCAACATTCGTCTTTCAATGCAAGTGAAGGAACAAATCACTCCTTAGTCGAGACAGGAATTCATCCATAAGAGGCAACTGGTGGTTATAAAACGGTCTTATCCATCATCAACATATTCTCCATTAAGTACAGACTTCACTGTATCCAAAACACATAGGCCTAAAATGTGTGAGATGTATTTACTTAAACATAGTAAAAGTAGTCAAAATTACGGCATTTTTCATTGTGTTGCTTTGCCTCCCCCAAGAGTACACTTTGTTCGCGCAATTTACCTACATCATTGCCTAACATTTGTCCTCATGGGGGATATATGTCTGCAATGGAAGTTGATTTTTAACTCTGTGAACCAACCAACTGTCAGTTTATAACCAATATAATGCAACAACGTACCTTTAGCATTTATAATCGATGAAAATGTTAAATAATTCTTGATGTCAATAACTAGGAAGCATTGTGTTATATTTTACCTTTAACCTATTTTCAAGATTTAATTCTAAGATTTCAAAAATAAGAAAAAATATTACCGACATTCATGAATTCCAACCCAACAGTAACAGCAAGGTTAAGGCAGCCTAAGTCAGAGATTCTAGAATTACTAAGACATCTTTCAGCTCCCAATACCATTATTGAGAACCAAATGGAACTTCTGACATCAGAAAGTTACCAATACAAGGCATCCGATGATAAAATCAGTTCTTGCAACCTTTGAAATATTGTTTATTAACTTCCAAGTGTTTTCTTTTTTCCCTAAAACATATGGGCCTAACCAATCAAACCGAAAAGAGTTATCACTTGTCGTGAAGATGGCAAGATATGCGGTAGGCCTGCCACTTTTTAGTATTCCTATTCAATCGGTCAGCTAAGCTGCCAGCAAACGAAGAAAGCAAGCCCGCATCCTTTTTGAAACATTTATGAATCTGAACCATAATAACAACGCTCCTCCTCCACAATAAATATTAGTCAGAGAACACAGCTCGCAGCCCATCATAGCCAATGTAGTATTTATCAAAAGCTCAGCAAAAATACTCCTACACTGACTAATTCCGAAACAACGATGATAACAGAGTTCACTACAGCAAAGTTAGTTGGGATATACATTAACTGGGGTGTACAAAATACATTCAAGATGGACAACCTTGACCTAATTTCAAGGTCGCAAAGCACTTTTCTAGGTTGTTTGTTGTCACAAAATTATGACTCAGGTTGAGTTGAAACCTGGGGAGATACCAGTAATAGAGCAAAGCAATTTGCTCAAAAGATGTTCTTGCCTTACACTCTTAATTCTTAACAATTTTCATTTGATTACGTTTTATAGGTAAAATCATATACGTTAGTCTGCATTCTGATACCAATATTGTATTTATATACTTCTCAAAACAACTGTTCACACATTACTCTAACTGCTGCACAACTCACAGAGCACATTGTTGGAGAAAAATGATTATCATGTGGACATTGGCTTATCACACAGCCCATGTGTGTGTGTGTGTGTGTGTGTGTGTGTGTGTGTGTGTGTGTGTGCCTTTAATTTTCAATTTTATACTTTTAAAGGTCAAAGTGACAAATTTATGATATTGGCTTATATATTGCTATTGATGAATTCTTTGCCCATGGCTGTTATTAAACATAAGTTTAGAAGTCTCT
Organism: Hermodice carunculata; assembly: GCA_964020975.1. Classification (NCBI taxonomy): domain Eukaryota; kingdom Metazoa; phylum Annelida; class Polychaeta; order Eunicida; family Amphinomidae; genus Hermodice; species Hermodice carunculata. The sequence continues at coordinate 38,647,932 of OZ026621.1, forward strand.
TTGGGTTTTTCCGGTAATGCTTATTTTGAAATCGAGTAAATTTAAAACATAAAAGCCACATATTTATTTATGTATTTGCAATGATACATTCTGTCACTTTTCATTAAAAGGGTCTCAGTTTTACATGGACTGAAAATAGAGATCAATGGTGCCTGAAGACCAGCATGAGAGCACCAATGGATGACTTTGCAAATGTCATATGTTTATACCTTAGTTGCCATTGGACACAGTAGGTACTTACACAGTCCTCTGAATATCGGGAGTAATACTTAAATTACACTTTTGTAGTTGCATATGACGATAGTACAGCATATGGGCTACAATTAGGTACACATCGTTGATCTTGATATAATTCCCAAAGGCATGCTACTACTCAGTCAAATTGGGTGTTTTAAGATGTCATTTAACAACTTTAGACATATTCTTTTTCATTGCCACTCTGGAACTATGAAGTCTGTACTAGATATTTGCCAATGATATTTTTGTTTGGTTATGCTTTTTGTATGCTTGTATTTTTATGAAGAAAGGGCATATATGTAAGTATTGATATTAAAGGACCACCCCTTTTATCTATACACGACCTATGGTGTTTTAAGGGTAACAGTGCATTTGGAGTTCGATTAAGACACGCGGAAATTTTTATTATCCTTTGCAAAAACACCCCATTCATTCCCCGCGTGGTAATTTTGCCTTAATCTACTCATACTTGTCGAGGTCAGAGGAAAATATGAAAAGGTTTAGTCTTTACATTTTTTTAATCATCAATGAGGGACTGACTCTCACGTTATGAGAATAAGAATACCCAGTTCCCATTTTTTTCACGTAGAAACGAGAGTCATAAAATATATCATTATCAATGTTATCAAGATATTTACACAAACAGGTATCATATCAAGTCAGTTAATATATGTATAATTTGAAGGACCATGTCAGTCATATCCTTAGCTCATCTTACATATACTGATTGAAGTGGGCTTATGACCTTTAGTAGGATATCAAGGTCCCTTTCTCTTATGTCTTCGTTGTTTGAAAATTTTGTGTCCATTTACACAGTTGTAAAGTCATCTTTCTTCTTTCTCAGTTAATTCCACTGGCTGCCAAGTAAGGAGAACCAGAAGTGACTGGCCTACTTAATCGCTTTCATCTTTGGCACGTGATAACTTTCTGTTGTAATTGGTCAGGCCTATAGGTTTGGGGGGGGGGGGGGGAGATGGGGTAGTGAAAGACGACGATTTCAAGGATTAAGAGGATTGGTTGAAAACCGCCTTCACCTTTTATAAGTGACTGCCTGTCTGATTCAAAGGTAAAATTAATTACTGCACATTTTTTTGCCCTGTATGATATCTGCATGAAAATATTCATGTGGGAAGGATATGTTGTGGGAATTAAACTTCACCATTTGACCTTGAAATAGTCTTGAAATATATAAAGGTATCTGCATTCTTACATATGGCCAAACTTTCCCCCATATGCGCAAATATACCATGTTTACTATAGAAAGGATGGAAATAATTGATAAGTGTGCAATCTCAAAACAAAAATACAAGATCTATAACTGAAAGGTAAGCCATTTCATAACTTGTACCAGAAAAGGTCATTTTCTAAAATATCATGATAAGTTTCGAAAAATGGACCCCATACGCACGCCCGGGGATGGGGCGTCAAGAGAACATGACTTTTTTTTTTTTAAGTTTGTCACAAATAATCAAATTTTACTAAATTTTTGTCGGTGTTTTAGCAGAAGCCTGTTTTGGATTTTCAAAATCCAAGAGGGCCGTCTCCTTGGCTGAACCGGGAGTTGGTTTGAATGGGACTACTCTCCTTCAGATTTGAGATATTGTGACGATTTTTCAAAATATATATAATCTTTGAGCCTGATCTACTCGTTGGACTCTCATTGTTATTCAGTAGGTGGACTGGCGGCAGTAATATCGGAATTAATATAAACCATGTCCCCTGTATTTTTCCCTCATTTTTGGTCCAAATTCAAAATTATTTTTTCAAAGTTACTTTCCACATAATTTCTGACAACTTGACTTTTTGTTTGGCTCACATGGTTGTTAGAAACAAAAATAGCACAAGAAAAATTCCATATGGACACTGTTTTATTAGTGTTTAGTACTTCCCTTGGGCTTTGGATCCACCGTTACACGAATATAAACCAATACATAGGATTTGCCACTATGTGAAAGTAACCAGGCTAGCATGTACACATACGTCAGCTGGTAATGCATAATTTTGGTCATTTGTGAAGTCAAGGGAATGCCATTAGCATAATTCACTAACACAATTCTTGGAGATAAAAATTCTTACAACTTATGCTATAAGCTAACACATAAAAGAAATGAAGAGTAGGATATGTCGTACCTTACCGCCGGACTTTGTTTGACCTTCGGCAAGGCTCATGCCCGAAACGTTTTTGCACAATCTGGGTGACAGTTTTGGATGAATCAAAATTTCCAAAAACACACAAAATGGTCCAATAAAAAAAAACTAAAGTTTGAGCATTACCTGTTGAACAAATTAACGCCTAGGTCTACTGTAAGGTGCCTATCTACAATTCCAGACAAATTGGATGATCGGTCTTGGACAGCACTAGTTACAGACACCCCAAAATCATAAAATGATTTGGAAGTCAGTGGAGTGTGATTATTCATAAAACGTGTTACAGACCCATCGAAGATACACCCCAAAGTAGATTATAAAAGATCTAACCAACACATACAGAAAAGGCAATTGGAATTGTGAATAAATATTAAATCCCTAGTTAACTTCATAATAATCAATAAGGTATATGCATTAAGAGAGAGTACCAAATAAGAAAATTCCTTGAAAATCCAGGATAAGGATCATCACCTCTTAGTGAACATTTTTTCTTTGGCGTTCCTCATTGATATTTCCACCAAGTCCGAGGACAATTTGAGTGATGGTTTTGGCCTAGATTTCCAAATAACATAAACACTATGAGCCTTGAGAAGTTTCCGCAAGCAATGTCAAAGTAATTGCAAGGTTATTTTGGTGAACATTATTTGACAATTTTGCCACCAAATGGACCCAAAAATTTGTATAAAATTGAAAATAAAAAAAATCACTCGAAATTCCTGAAAAAAAAAACAAAGCCGTCCATTCACCTGTTGTCAAAACTGAATTTTATGCAGATAATTTTTTTTTTCAAATTCAAAGAAGAATAAAATCTACGATACAATAATTCTGTGATACAAGCTGGTGAAGAGGAATTGCCAATACTGCTCTTTTCTATGAGTCATGGTTATGGCATAATTGGAAGCTGATTATTAGCGTCTTGCTTGTCTTTACATGATGTTGTGCTTGTTTATACATTTATCTTTTTGTGTTGATGTGTTTGTTTGTTTGTTTATTATCACTTAGGAAAGTTATGAGGAAGAGTCATTGGCAGCTATGTCATATCTCAGGTATTTGTACGCCTTGCCTATACACAGGGGGCCCAGTATGTATACAGTTTTGAATTTTTCATCTGTCTGTGCTCGCGCACATTCATACCTCTATGCACAAAAAACAATTTCCTCTTACAATATCCTCAAAACGCCTTACAAGAAGTTTCTTGAATTTTTTCAAGGTATGTCTCATTGGAGAAAGATTACTTGACTAGATTTACAGGGTATTTGTGCAAACTTAATGTGAACATTATAACGAGAATGTCTTGGCACTTTGAATATTTTTTTAAGCGTGCTATAGCTATTAATCGTGAGACAAAGATTAAATCTTTAGACTTTTAGGTCACAGACCTATTACTTATTGATGGATGGTGACCAATTTACAGTCTCTTGTTTTTGGTATCGCAATATCTTCCATGTGTCAGAATAGATTCTTGTCAAATTTGGTACTGATATGCAAGATGACAGAGCTTGTAGCTGATTGAATTCCAGGTCCCCGTGACCTTAATTTATATCTATATTTTCCATTTGTACATACATTTTACTTTCTTATTGCCAGATTGTCAGAGGAGCTAAAGGGTTTTTCCTAAAATTTAGACAGCGACATATTGTGGGCCAAAGACCAGCTGATAAGTTTTTCAGGTGACTGTGACGGATTCAATGGCAATTCGCCTTTGTGACTCCAAGTAGATATACGCATTATGAGACAAAGACTTATAATTACTTTGACTTTGTTATTGCAATATATTCAAAGTGCGATTACAAAGGTCTATCAAATTGCCCTTGAATCCACTAGTAAAAAGGACGGGGAGGAAGAAGAGCAAGAAGGGTGACTGGTACTCAAACTCTGAAATTTGGAAGGCTCTGAAACTGACGGTGCCTGTCCTTGCTAGTTCCGTAGTGAATGTGTTTACATGCGCAATAACAGAAGTGATGGAACAGGTTGCTTATTCCGAAATCAATTCGTGCTACTGAGATATGAACAAGACTTGCTTGTTCAATACACATGTAAATAGACTATCCGACCTAAAAGCCATATAGAAGATGACGAGGCAAATTTAACACCAAAAGTTATGGAGCCTGCAGGTCCTATAAGATACGTCATGACAGATTCGGATATTTTCACATGCCATCGTGGGCAGGGTACCTAGAGCTATGTAAGCCCGACTTGTGTGCAGGAACAACAAGGTTAATTTCATGATGAAGCAGACATAAAGGATCAGGCAAACAACGTATAAATCAATGAGGTCTTAACATGGTTTTCTGCCCCCTATACAAAGGAAACTCAATCAGGGAAGAATCGTATCTTGTATGCCCACTATAGATGGTAAGATTGTGTGTTATATGAAGGATCGTAGTCTGCAGCCGAGAGCAATTGTTTTAGATAACATTGAAGAGTTGGTCAGAGTTGGATTCGAACAAGCCGAATTGAAGGGCATGGGGGACGTTTTGTTACATGTAAATAATTGCAAGGTAGGATGGCCACAGGGTGCGCCGCCAGAAGTAGGCGGCAACCTAAGATCATAATGCCGGTCAACGTGTTGGTTTTCCTTTACTGCAAACATCAACCACTTCCAATGATTGGGACCCTAAGCAAATTGATGTTGTGATACTTCTTGATACAAAAACAGAGATCTTCGATGGATGTTCATTTTCAAAATAATTTTGGATAAAGACTATTTAACTTTTGCAGAAAGCACTTATTCAATATCTAATGGTAGATGTGGAGCTGACCAACTCAAAGGGATTTTACTACTCCCAACATTCATATGCATAAATTCATAGCCAGAGATGGTGAGTTATTAAGTTATGTGCATTTGGTTGATATATTAGATGTTGATCCAAAGCTATTTGATATACATGGACCCATGCACACCCATAAGGTTCACTTTGAAATCGTCACGTCTAGTAGGTATTAATGATCATTGCAATATGAAAGATAGATTTAATGATGAAACTGATTCTGTCCCTAATATCAGTAAAGTTGTATGAGACCGTAGCAAAGCCTGCATTTTTGTAAGTTCAATTGCGTGTATTAAATTGAACACAATAAATTGGTAACCTATATATATCGATGGATTCTATTATGGATGGGATAAGTTATTTACTTGAAAATACGGCAAAAAAATATATTCGAGGTGAAATATTTTACAAGAATTTAAAGAAGAAGCCTAAAAGGCGGGGTGAACCAAAGACACAATAGATCTTGCGCCGAAAGAAGCCCTTTCTTATGTTACGGCTGAAAAATAATTCAAGGTTACCGTTGATATACAAGACACATATTACATTTACTATATTATATGAACATTTCAATAAATTATCATCTGTGGAATATTCTGCTAGTAATTCTCATTTTAGGACAGCTGGTAATAATGATTATTCTTTATTTAGCAAAGATTTCGTGCAATTAGTAACAGAAGAAAAGATAAAAGGATTGTATTCGGTTTGAACCATAATGTGGCTGCTGGACCTGATAATATTATAAATGAATATATTTAACATATCAAGGATTTGGTCTCACGTATATATGTAACGTTATTAGGCTAATTGTGAACTCTGGTGTTGTACCTAGTAGCTCATGAAAGAATGGTTTTTACCCATTTATGAAAACGAAGGAGAAGATTTTTAGGCATGAACCTATTGCAGCATAGCTTGTACAAATTGCTTTGGAACGATGTTCACTGCTTTATTTGATATAACAATTTTATGGGATCTTTGTGATCGTCATTCCGTCATTTTTTAAAACCAAACAGGTTACTCTTCTATGGACGTGGTATTTCCATAAAAAAACAAAACTGATATGCTTTCGTTTAATTTTAAGAAGTGTTTCCGTGTTTTTATATACCAAAAAGCTGCTTTTTGATACAATTTCTACAAGTGATTTGTCGATTCAGTTTCTGAATTCAGAATTAACTGGTAAGGTTTTTGAACCAGTTTATAATATATGTCAGAACGCTAACTCTCGTGTGTTTTATAATGATATCAAGTCCAATTACTTTAATTCTAGGAGGTGTGTGGTTGGTGGAAAATTTATGCCCGTTTCAATTTTCAATTTATATAAATGTCCTTCAAAAGTTTGTGGTCGACCACCGTGAAACACCCTCCAATTTCCATGATGAATATGCAGTTATGAAATATTTATTTTTAATTTTTCTACTCTCCTTTGCACATCATACAGTCATTTTAGCAAACAGTCGTGACGTATTACAAAATGTTCTTTATGTTTTACTGACATATTGTAGAAATGGAAACTTCAAAAAAAAATTTAAGAAATTGAAATTGTAAGTTTTAGTAAGAAAAACAATATATGTTGTTCATAATTTCGATCTTGTAATTGTGTTGACAGTGTTGTATGGCTGTGAAGTGTGGGGAGTGGAAAACCTAGATTAAGTTGAGATACTCCAATGATTTTTTTTTTGCAAATTATTATTAGGTTTAAACGAATTATTGTGGCACGATGCACATATGGGATTAGCCAACAAGTGTGGATAGGAAATCGTTATGCAGAGCAGTAAAACTAAGGTAAACACACCAGTATATGCAAAAATGGAAATCTGACATTTTTTACACTGATGAATGTTTTAGGTACAGGTTATATAAACTTGACTTTGATTTTGAACCCTGTCTTGTAAATTTGCAAATTTGTGTCAATAATAGCTATGCGATCTCCTACACACCAATGGTGCCGCCTGCATACACCATACAATGCATGATGGTGGTGTAGATTTCACTGTTTGAACAGAGTCAATGTACACATCGTGGCTTGTGGATTATACAACAAAGTAAAACATTGTATCGAGCGTA
>OZ026621.1:38657648-38660148 GCA_964020975.1 Hermodice carunculata
ACGTTTCAAAACGTAGTGCTCTCATATTTGATTGTACAAACATAATGAGGTGCTCACTGTTCGGGTGTTTTCTTCACAAGCACTACGTTTTGAAACGTTGAGCATATATATATATATATATATATATATATATATATATATATATATATATATATATATATACGCTTACATCATTTATAGTATATTTTAGAGTATCAAGGACTTTTATAGTATAGTTTAAGAGTATGAAGGATGGCGATATGCCGGGATGCACAATCATGGGAAAAATACAAAATTTGTGTACAATTATAATTCTACCAAGATCAAACATCCATGCATATATAATTATATCAAAAGACAACCAGAAAGCTGTTGAGCACTGAAAAATACAACGAGAAGGCAGAGACCATTTAAAATGAAAATTAGTACTCTGAAGGATCGCCAATAGGCTGTGCACCAACCGATCGCAGCCCGCACACATTGCATAGATTTTCGTCCTCAAGGACACATGCCCAGCCTGACAGATGCAAAGTATGGTTCTTATCCAGAGAAAAATAATGTACGTACAATCGATGAACTCGGCTAACGGCAACAATATTTGAGAAATATTTATGCGATAAATGTATTGGAATAAAAATTGATGACGAGAGACAACGTAACATATATGGGAAGAACGAGTATCTATGAAACATGAACAGCCATCAAAAAATGAGCATGAGTTGTTTTTAGACCTGAAACATGTTACCAACAGCTTCCCAAGTAGATTCAAATGAAGCAACAATCCGAGATGATACACAATTCCTGCCACGTGTAAGACGAAACATGTTGAGAAATTTCCATTAGATAGCTTTCGTCTATGGCATACATCTTGCATGTTACATACCACTAGCTACAAGCAAAATAGCATGCCAAACAGCAGCAGTTAAGTTTTCAATAAAATACTGACCATGAAGTCCAATAATGTTAAATGATTAAGAACAGCATGATCCATATTCACAATTGTCAACCCAGCAACGAGAGCATGAATGATATTAGCAAAAACCTGAGATTCAACATTTACCAAGAGAACAACACTCATATTCAAATTATTATATTGGTATTGGAAGATGAATGTTGATGTTTGGCTATTCTTTTTTTTTTTTTTTTTTTTTTATCTCTTTGCTGTAATTTTTGAGTTGAAATGTATTAGTAAAGTTACTGTTCCTTTGAAACCCTAAATACAAAATTACTGTTTCAAGGCTGTATGGCTCCAGAGATCCCCTGAATCGGGACAATCGCTGGGGCCAGACAGCCCGGAATGCTTGCAACAAACAATCACAAACGTCGATTTAGCCTTTGAAAGGGAAAAATGTAGTGTAGCAAGTACTAAGTTATAAAACAGCATACGTAATATAGTGAATTTCATACTATAAATACGGATCCACGGATACACAAGACGTAGAGATACAAGTAACTTATTAATAAACACATTATTCAATTTTGGCGACATTGTACTTGTTGCGAATGCTAAGGTCATTTTAAACAGGAGTCTGCAAGTGTTTTGTCATTTCACAACGACGTGTAGTGTTTCTATCAAGAGGACAATATATAAACCAATCGTCCACATCAGCGGTGTTCTATAGCTGAGAATGTCCCTTCAAAGCAGATTATATTTAAACATTTTTCTGCATCCTTTCAGCATACCTGCATCGGGAAAAGTTACAACGCCACCCGTTGGCTAAATGACGTGTCCCCATGATATTATGAAGCAGCTGCCAAATTTGTTTTCCTCTGATCAGGCCAGGTATAATGTTATCAGCTCTGGCAAAGAACATCCAACTTGGTCTGCAAGGCAGGCAACAAATTTAAAAGCAGCAGTAACAGCAGCATTATCAGGTCAACAATTTTACTACTGACCAGTCATTTACACTGCTTTACCATATAAGGCTCATGCTGAAGTACATCTCTTATGATACGTTATTTCAAATTATTCAGTGAGAATCAGAAATGATAGCAGCGCCACCTAATGGAAAAACTTGGTGGAAACCAAGTCAGTGCATATTTCAGTAATGTTTAAGAAAAATCAAACTTGCATTTAAAGAGAAGTGAAAAATGAAAATAGAACAGAAAAAATAAGTTGGAAATAACTCATAGAATGATTTATTTTGTGCCGCTTGCTATCTTTATTTTTGCAAGTCATTTTCTAGTGCACAGCTCTATTTAAAAGTGCCATTTTTGACACTCTACAACCAATATGCCAGTTCGAGGAATAGGTGCAGTAAGCTTGTAAGAAAACTTAAATTCACAAAAAAAAAAAAAAAAAAAAAAAAAAAAAGGACAGGGGTTCCCTTGATAATTTTTTTTCATGATATACACAAGTTTCTCCAAGACCCAAGACCGTAGCGTATTCAGAGAAATTATCCAAACCTCCACCTGATTAAGATAGTTATTAAAATGATAATTATATAATAACTTGGTGCATCCGCGGGAAGCTTTCTAAGTCACACAAACAAGGCAAAAGTGAACTGTGCCACAATGTGGG
>OZ026621.1:38662648-38687648 GCA_964020975.1 Hermodice carunculata
TGAGAGCCGGGAAGGGAGGCAGGTCACCCTCATTTACTGAATACTGGAATTACTTATCATGGAGCAACTCACGTGAAGTAGGATGAGCCAGATTGTTTTGATGTTTTGGAGGATGAGCCTCGCTACTGGAAGCTAGTGTCATATTTGTGTGCACTAATACACCTAGTGCACAATAGATATGGGTAAGCGTGGGTACAACACAAGGACGTTATAGCAGACTGGCATATGTGTAGCTTACTCCAACTAAAGATCCAAGTGGAACAATGTGAAATTCATTTGCGAACGAAAGCAGCCAAATGCAAGACCACTCTGTATGTGCGAGAGGGCCTGATAAAAAATCGCATATGATGATGGTACGTATACACAGGGATCTTATACAATATGGACTAACTTTGGCATCACTATTTGCACCAGAGACCAAATTAAGTATACATTTTCGCAACCATTTTTGCAAGGCTCATGAAATGTATAGTATGTTTGCTTTAGTGAATCACAAATTGTCTTTATAACAGAACTCCCATTGTGTTGAAGTTAATCTTTGCAATGTACCAAAACCTATTTTCAGCTGTGGCACAGCCTAATGGATATACTACTACAGGGAACCTTGCTAGGTAATTAATGAACTGGCTATGTTCATTAACAAAATGCACATGGCTGAAATTGAGTTGCATACTGCAGATATGATAACACAAATTGACATTCATTTACACTTTCCAATTCCATGAAGAAAGCCTGATCATCGCCACCGCAAATTTGCTCTTTTAAGTTTCATGTTTATTATCTGTAACGAGGCCAGCAGCTTGAGTCAGGCCCCACATTGCTGGATAGGTTTACCAGCATTAATATACATTCTTTTGTTTCAAAGTGGTCAATATCCAACATAATCCCCCGGAGAACAAAGGAAAGCAGGTTAGTATCTAGCTCTGGTTAGATATTAACCTGTTCATTGTAATCAGTTGAGTGATCAAAAAAAGAGTAACAAACCAATAAAAGAAGACAAATTTTGTGTTTTATATATTATTCCAACATAACACCAGACACGTGCTCTTTTACCTTTCTAAGAATTCCTGAAAAATATTATGGTCCATGTTCCCTTTCTGCATCACACAAATCTATGTCATTTTCCAGGGCTGAGGCCAAATCTTGAATCGGCACTTGAAGTTGTTTTGAAACTTGATCAAAATTTTCGCCATAATAGCAAGCCTGTGGTAAAGATTCTCATCGACATCATCAAATAATTCCTGGATGTTACTGGAACCATACTCTTCTACAAGATCTAAGTCTTGCAAAAGAATTAAGTCAGAATCAGCAGAACAGTCCAAGGCTGTGTTCGCTGCCATGTTTCCACACACAACTGTGAAAAATGTGCACTAGCTGTTCCCACAAGTTGGAAGAGGCACGTGCATATTACATCATGCTGCTTGGGTCAAGGCGATCCCATAGAAATGCTGATTGGAATTTCTTTGTTCCTTTCAATTGAAAGACACAAACAAAAGGAACAGTCTACTTTAGTAACAAAGGGAGCAAGACTTCAGATTTTACTCCATTACACACACGATGTCCATTTCAGCTCTTCTTTTATGATTTCTTTTATATGAAATTTGCTGCATATTGACACTTTGGAAACAAAAGATTGTACATTAAGTCGGATAAAGTACCTCGGTTGGATACTCTGGTTGGTTATGGACCAGTTTGGGCTTGGTCCATTCCAACTGGTCCATAACCAACCAGAGTATCCAACCTCGGGTACTTAATCCATAACATAATTTATTTATCTACTCAGTTTGTCTTACCACATGTATCACCAGCTGACCCTCAGATTATCATGGGCAATAGCAACACATTTGAAAACAAGGAAGGATTTGCTTCATAGCAAGTCTCTGTGTGTCTCTATTAGATGAAAATATCAAATGCCACAACTTTTGTGCTTTGGCGATTCGCATTTCATTAAGCCTATGGTGAGATGAAAGTTTAGGGTCCAACTAACCTTGACGTTTGACATTAAGGGAGGAAATGTAAATAACAAAAAAAAAAAAAAAAAAAGTGTGTTGCAATGCATTTTCTACGATTTTAGCCCGATATGACTGAAATTGGATGAAAATCGACCAGTTGATGGCTGGATTAAAAAATCCAAATAACCTCCACCCTTGACCTTAGGAGGTCACATGTAAATTACAAAAAAAAAAAAAATGTGCAGTGTTGCAATATCGTCAGTTTGAATCTATCATGATCCAAATTGGATGAAAACTGACCGAAGTATGGCTAGAAATAAATGTCTGAGGCCCAAATGATCTTGACCTTTCATCTTAAGAGGTCACATATAAATTACAAAACCGTGAAGCCTTAAAAAGCCGTAAATTGGTGTGTGAATGGTTGCCTGTACCTATAATAGTATTGAAGATATTCAAGATTTAAATTTCAAATGGCCCTGATTTGTTTATTGAAAAAAACCGTTGAATGTCTTTACAAAAACTCAACACTTCATAGATGGAAGCAAGATCATGCCAAGTTTGGTGTTTCTACGTATATTTTTTTAAAGTGAAATGTCAGACTAATTTGCCTGTAACAATAGAAAGAAAGAAAGAAATGTATGAGAGAAAAAACGAAGGAAAGAGGAAGGAAGACAGAAAGAAAGAAAGAAGGAAAGAAAGACAGAAAGAAAGAAAGAGAGACAGAAAGAAAGAAAGAAAGAAGGAAAGAAAGAACGAAAGAAAAGAGGAAGGAAGGAAGGAAGGAAGGAAGGAAGGAAGGAAGAAGAAGAAGAAGAATTTCCACAAGATATTCTATTACAAATCTACAATTCTCTTTTTCATCCCCATCTAAATTAATGCATTCTTGTGTGGGGGTTCTCGTGTGACCTTATTATTAAACTTCAAAAGAAGGCATTTCATGTAGTTTGCTTGGCAAGATATAATGTCTACACGGATCCTTTATTTGAAACTTTTAACCTTTTATAAGTACAAGATATTCTTAAGTTAAGGTCCTTAAAATTTAATTATACATATTTAGACAATAAAACCCCTGACTACTTTAACGACATATTTGCATCTACAATACCTCCCATCGATATTTCACTCGACATACAAATGACAGCCATGTTCCTATTCCTTCTATAAATTTGACAAAACATGGTATTAGATATTACCTTCCAACCCTCTTAAAACTAACAACCCGTATCAAAGATAAACTTTTTACACATTCTTATAATGGTTTCGCAACCTACACAAAGCTTTTGTTCGTAAATCAATATAAAGACACTTGTACAGTTGCACACTGTCATATTTCTGGAATTAAATTACTTTACATTAACCCTGTATATTTGAACTTCTAATCTCTGTTCTTTATTTTTTTTTTTTTGCCAGTTGTTGCTAATTTTAATTTTACGGATAGTGGCCTTGGTGATATCAGATCATGGAATCCTTAGCCAAGGTCATCCTAATATACTTAAGTTTAATTACGAATTCTTGGTTATTGCTTAATAACCACTTTGTCACTACAGACGTTGAAATTGATGTAAATCCTTTCATATCATATTGATTAAACTATTCTGAGTTCTGAGACAGGGACGGACAGAGCAAATTAGTAAGTACAAAATGGTGAAATATCCATTCATGGACTTAGACAATCCAAGACTTGAGAAGGCAGATGAAGAAATGATTAAGCCTGATATAAATCTTAACGACTGTGTGCTAAAAAATAAAAAGAAAGTGACTAGACACCTTGTTGTTAGAACACTCTGCAGGATTTTCCTGACACAGTGATGTTGGCGATTGCTCAAATTACAAAATAAACTTTGAACTCACAAAAAAAAGTTCTTTCTACATTAGACCTTATTGTGTCAGTGACGAGCACAAAAACATAATTACAGAGAAATTCGAAAAAGTTGAAAAACTATGTGTTCTATTTCAGGAGAGATCGGCCTATACAAGCCCACTAATGTTGGTCAAGAATAAAAAAACTCTAGGAAATACAGAGATGTGGCTGACCTTCGCCATCCGAAGAACAGGGTTTAACAGCTAAATTTCCCGTTTCCTTCATAAAAGAGGCTATTCAAATTCTGGGAGGATCTGGTGCGACTATACTGTCCACGGCTGATCTCTCTAAATCATATTTTTGCTTTTCATCTTTTAAAAACAAGCCGAAAATACACAGGAGTCGTGCATTAGTTCGGAGGTAGAACTTCTGTCCACAACATGTTACCAATGGGCTCAAATATTTCCGATCCTGTTAGGCAATCATATTTTGGGTACCTGCTAAGCAAAACACATCGCAAATACGCACAAATTTTTGACTGGAATATATTACTCAAGTCCCAGGAACATAGAGGTCAGCTCCTAGGGACGCTATTCAAGTCCCAGGAATTCAGAGAAAATTGCTGATACATGTAATATAAGGAATGTTTGTGGAAATAGTCTAGTGTAAAAATTCAAAATAAACATCACACACAAATTACCGCATGGTACTTTAGGTTGAAAAAATGAGGAAAAAAGGGATAAACAAACAAAAAAACATACAAATTTGATACAAAAGAACCTTAACAGCATGCATATGGAAAAAATAATGGTAATTTCAAAGCCTATAGGGTTTAAATCATCTTTAATAAATCTGTATTCCAAATCTATGTTTATAACGATTATGACCCATTTCAATAGTCACATCCTAAAATGGTATGACCATCAACTAGGCCTTGAGATACAAAAAATTGAAACTAGAAAAGATGATTTGCTACATGGCAAATCAGTGTTGCGTGTGTCTTCAAAATATATTGGTATGGCAATGTACAAGTAATCCATAACTCAGGAGTAGAAGTTGGAATGGCATCTCCATCTATTAAAGCTCTGAAATTATTCAAGATTTAAAATTTCTAATGGTGCTACTTAGCACAATTTAAATTGCTACAACTTTTGTTTTTATTTCATTAGGTGCGCAATGGTCAACAACCCCATAGTTAAAGTTGGAACGACATCTCTTTCTATTATAATGTTGAAGATATTCAAGATTTATATTATGCTGATTAGCATAATATAAATTGCTAGAATTTTTGTTTTAGATGTGCAATGGTTAATAACCCCCTAATAGAAGTTGAAATGGCATCTCTATCTATAATAGCTTTGAAGATATTCAAGTTTTGACATTTCAAAAGCTGCTAATTAGCATAATTTAAATCTCCGCATATTTTGTTTTAGATCCATTACATGTGCAATGGTCAATAACCTCCCAATACAATGTGAAATCAAATCTCTATCCATCATAGTTTTGAAGCTATTCAAGATTTAAAGTTTCAAATGTTGCTAATTAGCATTATTTAAATTGGTACAACTTTAAATTCATTAGATGCTCATTGGTCAATAACCCCCTGATAAAAGTTGGAATGGCATCGGTATTTATTATACTATTGAAGATATTCAAGATTTAAAATTTCAAATGCCCCTAATTTGCATAATTGTGAACATCTTTATTCCCCTGTATAAAAAGCCCAACTTTTTGTACAGAGATACAATCATGCCAAGTTTGGAGTTTTTATGTATAATAGTGCCAGAGAAAAGTGTTGGCACAAATTCACTGGTAAAGAAAGAAATTTTGTTTGTTTGTTTGTTTGTTTGTTTGTTTGTTTCTTTCTTTCTTTCTTTCTTTCTTTCTTTCTTTCTTTCTTTCTTTTTTTCTTTCTTTCTTTCTTTCTTTCTTTCTTTCTTTCTTTCTTTCTTTCTTGTTTTTTTCTTTTTCTTTCTTTCTCTCTCTCACTCTCATTCTCTCTCTATCTCTTTGTTGCTTTATGACCAAATTTATCAGGAGTTTTCCTGACACTATTTATCTGAAAACCACCAAACTGGCATGGTGACTGACCTATCGGTGAAATTGTGTATATCATTTCAAATAGTCATGACGTTTATAATCATGCAAATAAAGGGCAATTAAAATTTTGAGAGCTCCATATCTTTCAAACTATTGCAGATAGAATAAGAATTCCAATGTGCATCTGTAGGCTAGTGACAGCTGCCAAAAATAATGGACAGTAAATGAAAGATGCAGAATTTAAATTATGCTAATTAGGACAATGGAAGATTTAAAAGTTGAATATCTCCTCTAGTATTACACATGTACATACTAATGTCATTCCAACTTCAAATTATATGTTTGTGGCAATTAAAGCCACATCCAATGAACCACAGACCAAAGTTGTAGGATTTTAATTCATGCAAATTAGGTGAAAGTGTCAAACTTAAATCTTGAATAGCTTCAAAACTAAGGGGCACTTACAGGCCAGCAGACACAAAAAATGACCTCTGAGTCAGCTAAGCAGGCACCCACATAAAAAGTTGCCTTCTGAATAATATTATAGTACATAGTACCAGCTGTTTAGACCACCCTATCAGGCAACAAAAAGTGGTCACATATACATGTAACAGGTGGTCTTGAATTGCAGGTAAATCTACAAAGAAGTTAGACTGTTGTGCCATCAGAAATGTGGTCACACAACAGTGGTCTTAAATTGCATGTGAACTGTATCTCTGAGACCAGGACCTGCACAGTCTTGTCCCAGTTGAACTTGGGAGGGGGTGTGCAGGATGTTCAGAATGTTTTAAAGTGTCTGGCACTGGTTACAAAGTTGTGAGCATCCCAAAGTTAACCCAGGTAAGCAATATTAATCACTGCATCACATCATGGACATATACACAAGGTCGTTTGTATGTCCATGATCACATCTTGTATAGAGTAAAAGACTGAGCAGCCAGCACTGGCCCTGGAAGCAGAGCGTAAAATATGCTGGGTGCCAGCTTATTTGAACACCCTGAGTTAACAGTCTTTAGAGTCTGTTTTAGGGCAAAACATGCATGTGCAGCATGTACATCAAACCAGAAAAAATATGTGGTCTTGGATTTTTTTACCATCCCCTACTAACTGCATTGACCCCCCATTACCAGGTTGAGGCAGCTTTTGACTGGCTCTGTCAACACAATACAGCAACACAACCAATGACCCAATTTACCATTTACACCTCCATGCAATTTACAGTTGTTGGTCTGTTTATGCAGTAGCCCAACTTGTAGTAAAAGATCACAAGTGGGATTCAGATATACTGGTAGACTGCACCCAGGGAAAGGGAGGAGGGAGGGGGGTGTCACAGTACACCAGCACAGGAAATTATTTTGCCATAACAAAGTACAGAAAATAGGAATATTCCAACATAATGGCCAGTATGAACATATATGATAAGAAATACAGAAAAAAGAGGGCCTCCAGTTCACTGGCATGGAAAACACATTACCCCAGTATGACGGCGCTAGTAAGGCAATACCCTTACCCCCCCCCCCCCAACACACACATTTGATGACATACTGCTCTGCCTCTCAGCAGCCTGCATACATGACTACCTCTATGCGCACCAGAAGAAACTTTGCAATATATCCATTCAAATTCCATAGATGTACTTAAAGAGTGAGGATATCTGTCTTTCATCACTCTTTCAGTACGTCTATGACATCTTTTTGTTCTTAATCATGATCATAATTACATTCTAGAACTCCAACGTGTTCACTATGACTAAATCATATAATTTGCTTTTCCAATCTCTCTCTCTCTCTCTCTCTCTCTCTCTCTCTCTCTCTCTGTCTCTCTCTCTATCTCTCTCTCTCTCTCTCTCTCTCTCTCTCTCTCTCTCTCTCAATCATATTTGTCTGGAGTTTCTTTCAAACACTATTATTCTGAAAATCACTAAACTTGCCATGGTGACTGACCTCCTGCTCACCTGATTGATTGTGTCTGGCCAATTGACCTTGCAAACAAGATTCAAAAAAAAAAAAAAAAAAGAAAGAAAAAAAGGAAAAGACACCCCCCCCCCCCCTGCCAAACAAAGAAGTCAGCAGTGAGTTGCAAAGTAGGTTAAATTAGAAAAGTTACGACACGCTTTCATGGGGGGGGGGGTGGGTCTGAACGCTGGTACAAATAATAATAATGCCCTTGTAGAAGGTACAGAAATTGAGAAAATGTACAAATAATGGTTGCTACGAAGTACAGAAATTAAAAAGGATTCCAGTTTCTGCGCAAAGCAAATGAAAATACCCAGTACGCTAGTACGGAGAGCCCCTTACCTCCCGCCCCCACTCCTTTTCAAGTACCCAGGAAAGAACCCGGGTCAATGTCATAATTTCACCATTATTTTGCCCATCTAATCTAGGCCACTTGTTTCCAAATGGTATTCACTTTTGCCTACAGGGGTATTTCGTGATTTGGAATGGTTTAAATGTGATGCCCGTGTCTAACCAATGAGGCCAAAAAATATAGGCTCCTTGGTCTTACTGTGGCATGGAGGACAGAAACTCGAGAGGAGGGAAGTCTCTGGGTTTCAAACAACTTTGTTTAGAATAAAAAGTGTCATAATCCAATTAATTGGTGTTTTTGCTTTGATCTTATTTGATGGGTCGAGTTATTACTGAGATCGTTGTCAGCGACTGACTCTGCCCTCCTTGGCCTAACTGTTGCAGTTTTCTCTGCCTCGATAATCTTGCATGGTTCACGGATATGATCAGTGGACGGCAACATGCCCGCTCTAGTGACTGTGGCCGTGGCGAAGCTGCTAGGTGTGTTCTGATTGGCCAAAAGTAAAGGCACCTGTCTTTCTGCATCAACAATGCATCAAGCCCTTTCCGTGATTCATGAAACACGAATAGGTAACTCGGATAGTGTTTCCTCAATCAAGTTATTGTTTGATCTGAAGATCCAGTGGACTTTTGATCAGAATGAATTTCCAAACAATTTGAGTAAACATTAGAACTGAGAGCAGCGGAGTAAATAAGAAAAGTGGCAGGCAGGCATTCTACGCTAGTTTAGCCAAGCTGTTGACAGAAGTAAGCACATGAGATGAAATGACTGAGGGATAAAACAAATCCACATAAATTCATAATAGCGGTACAGACAGGAATCACAGAAACTATTTCTATTATTATTATTATTATTATTATTATTATTATTATTATTATTATTATTATTATAGGGTTTAGCTTATTATTATAAAAGTAATAAATTAATAGATCTAACAAGGCTACTTACTTGATGTACCTATACTCGATATGTTCCTATTCAGACTCAGAAGTCCTTTATTCGATCATAATGTTTTGAACAAAATACAAATTAGGCATATTGTTGATAGGGTGGGCAAGAAAAACTGGTATTATCACTTGCTAATCTTTCTTTATATGTGATGAGTTGCCGGTCTCTGAACTGTGAAATTAGTGCAACGATGTCTAGCTCCCTTTCCTGCGTCTCTGTTACGAGAGTAAACTCGTATTTGGGTTCTTTATGCTAAGCAAAAAGCAGTCTTTTCAAAGAACGCACACATTTTAATAATCGTAGAGACCCTAGCTTTTTAGATTTTTCATAAACTGATTTCATGTTTTAAATACTCATACAAAAAAAAAAAAAAAAAATAGTTTTCCCCCACTGACCCGCTCCGAACTTGATCAATTTCAATGAGGAGTTTCAGGTGCTATAACGAGAATAGACCTAGGTACACGGTTTTTACAAGATCGTCTGTAGGGTTGAAATGACATGACTTTCCCTGACTACCTCCGTTTGTCAAGAAAAAGACTTTTTTTTTTCTAGTTTTACCATGGAAGTACTGCTTAGAACCAGAAGTTTCTGATTTAAAGTAATTATTTTCCTATCTGTGGTCAGTGACGTATTGTGCTGCATTTCACAAACCGCACGGCTCAGCTTATAGAGAACTGGTACATCGTGTATATATCAAAAGATGTATAATGTATAGGCCTTGTTACCAATGTTTAACAAATGTTGAATCACTGTGCATGGCTACCCACCTTTGTTACTACCTGGGAAAAAACATAGCTTGGCCATATAAGCTTCAACTTAGGCCTACATGTATGACACATCTTTCCTTTGATCCTGGAGTTTAGGACCCACTTACCCTTTTTTGAGGCAGCATTTTGAGGAGAGTTTGAGGTGGGGGGGGGGGAGGGGGAGGGCGAGAGAGGGGAGAGAACATACGCTCTGTATAGACCTAGGCCTACAATCTAGGATAGTAAAGAGGGACCTTTTTTCATTTTCATATAGTTTTATCAGTGTCCACTTTGGTCATGCATGGCTGTCCTAGGATGGCTGTACATACTAGGCCTCCCAAAGGTTCCTCTGTATATCTTTCAGAACTCCGAAAGAATCCATGAGTATGGCGGGGGGGGGGGGGGTATTGATGATAACCCAGGCACTAAATACAGGTCCCAATTTGGCAAGGTTTTTTTCCCTTTTTTTCCCCTTGTTTTCAAGACAGCGTTCGATAAAGTTGGTTTAGCTCAGACTGATCCTCTAATTTTGTGCAAAATCTAGCAAAGGAAAATTTGCGGGAAATGAATTCAATATAAAGAAGCATTAAAGTTGTGCTTAGTGCATGAACGCATGCACTCCTCATACGTTACCTGTTATTTTAAAACCTTACTCAGAGTTCCAGGAACTTAAGTCTCAATTCCTGGGACTAAAGTTATAATCCTGGGAATTTATGATTGTATTCCTGGGAACTTGCCACTATGTTCCTGGGAACTTGCCACTATGTTCCTTGGAGCTTACCGCTATGTTCTTGGGACTTCGCTATACATTCCCAGGACCGGTCTTATGTTCCCAGGAACTCGCTTATATTCCCTGGATATTGCCTAAATTCCCAGGATATTGCCTAAAACCCCAGGAAATTGCTGAAATTCCTTAGAATTTATCAATATTCATAATTCCATAACTCAGTTATAAGTGTAGTAATATTGATAAAATTGTGCCAATTTACTTTTACAATTTACAATATATTGCCTAAAACCCCAGGAAATTGCCCAAATGCCTTAGAATTTATTAATGGACAATTTATTTTGGAATGACTTACAGATATACCCCACTCCCAGCGATGTGAGCGTCCCGGACACCGAAGAGATTGATTATGTTGCAACGGACCCCGCGAGTCCCTTCACAGACAAAAATACAACACAACCAAATGTCAGAAAAGTAGCTGTGTTGGTATTGAGGCCCGTCAGCTCATTTGAACCATATTCCAATCCATACGGCGCTACGCAATTCCTTGGTAAACCCCAATTTTGAGCAGTTTGTTTAACAAATACCAATACAAGCCAAGATTGCAGTGACAGAGAGTCTATGGCCCCAAAGGAGGATTTTTTTTTTAATAGCAGACATCTGTTTGATAGTATATATCATAACAATATCCTGCTAGATGGGATACTGAAACAAGAAGTATGGGAAAAATTCCTCAATCCGGTAAAAGAGAAATGCCTCCGCCATAACTCTTTGCCGTATGCTTTCGGCCGATTTACGATTTTGGTTCTAGTGGCATAACCCCTAGAAATAGAGAAGCAGCAAAACGTGTAATTCAATTCGAGGAAAAATTTGTTTTGATCGAAAAAGTTGTTAGTGGTGGCGTGTGTCATTACCAGATTCGTTGGGGCCGTTACATAGATGCAGTTCTGTGTTCAAAATGCCTTGCATCCACATATGAGATGCTCTGAAAATAAACAAAACTGCTTATTTTTTATCAGGCAATCATGTGTCCCTTGTATCAGAGATGGTCATTCGAGCAATAAGTGACATACCAGTTGCCAAAATCAGATACAAAGGAGAATCGTGGGACAAGCTTGTGCGTTGTGCAATTTTTGTACAACAATACAAGTACATCAACTGGCTTAGGTGGGCACTCCCCATTCAACTTGGTCTCTGGTAGAGACAACCCGGACCTGTTGGCATTAAACCTCCCTCGCACAACTGATATGGTGAACTCCCATCAGGAGTGCGTAGATGCCCTGAGAGAAAGGCTCATCTTGGATACAAAAACAGTTATCGAAATATATACTAAGAATCAGTATGCTCTGGAGGTGAAATCTAGGTAGCAGGGTGAAAATGCATTTTCCAAATATAAAGCACTGCAGTTGCGAAATCTTGGTTCATTTGGAAGACAGACTCTCTCTCTCTCTCTCTCTCTCTCTCTCTCTCTCTCTCTCTCTCTCTCTCTCTCTCTCTCTTTCTCTCTCTCTCTCTCTCTCTCTCTCTCTCTCTCTCTCTCTCTCTCTCTCTCTGTCCGTACCTACCCTTTGGTAAACATCGAACCTTTTGTCTTTACTTTGGCATGTATATATGATATAAAGTGTTCCCGTTTTTTTTTTTTTTGTTTTTTGTTTTTTTGCTACAGTCACTTTATTATCCAGCCAAAATGCTCATCATGGCCAGACTTTGGACACGAGGTTCTTTCATATTACTAAGCGTTTATTTCAATAATAATTTCCAACCAGCAAGTGTTTGTCATGTTTGTAAGATGCTCTCTGTTGCGTGCGCGTCGACGACGGTGCATGTGCAACATCATGATGTAAGAAATATTGGTATAAATGTAAAATATCACTTTATTTTCTCTGTCCGAGTATTGAAATTGTGTGTCTGTTATGAGTGCCTGAACGCCAGTTCTTGAACTTGAAAGGCACCATGATGTATATGCTTGCAGCTGAACTATCTGATCTAATAAATCATCAAATGACTACCCACACTGCTGACTGTGATTTGTAAAGTTTTGTAAAAATTCCGAGGTGCTTCGGTACGTGGGGCGCTAGTTTGGATTGGCGCCTTCTGATTCTTTACTGTTAGCCGATGATATTTACATTAACCCCTGTTGGATGTGTGATGATGTAATACTGTCATATAACATTTCTTTTTTTTTTTAAATATCTTTTGCTTATCTCGATAAAGTTAATGGGGATAAGTCCGGCAAAGCTCCTAACATTCACATAATTACTGTTTGATAAACTTTTCATACACTTATTGTGCAAAATATCAATTACAATTGCAACGCAAGCCTAAAATTTGTAATCGGCATTTTATACAACGCATGTGTTAGGCTAGATTGTTCTTAAAGTTGAAAATTGCTGGCATCAAATATACTTATACCACTACAAACCTCTGTTGTTTCATGTGGCAAGTCAGGACAGAGATGTTTTCCTTCACACAGCATTTCGTATTCCTTGACTGACAAATAAACATATCACGCAGTTCTTGATGTCTGCCTTGAACTTCTGAATTTCGACATGGCTTGTTTGATGACTAAAGAGTTTTGGGCATGGATATTTCTTGTTTGCTAGGATTCTCAGTGTAGCTTCTCTAACATTGTTCAAAATATTGTCCGCTTCTATTTTCGCGACAGATATAACGGATATAATGTCATTATGACATCTCACCTTCATTAGATATATAATGGACACAATGTATTGCCCTATGTATGCTCAAGTTTTGCCATTATAGCTTGTCATTTACATATTGATGGACGAGTTAGGACGCTTTTTGGCTTCTACTGATATCCAACTATGATATTCACGCGCAATAGTATCACCACTATAATGTCTTGTACGCCTGATTATGAATTAATATATTTCCATTCATAAAATTATAGGTGAAAATCGCACCGCTTCTGTTGGGGGTTGTGTGGTAATGTAAATATCCAAAGCATTGATACTGTCTCATCATCTTGACCAATAGCAGGGTGGCTTTTATGTCCGTAAAATCTACAGTCTCACTTTGGGAACAGCTACCGATAGTACTGACTCGTCCCAGCTGCTGGTAAAAGACCTGCTTTAACACAAATTGATGAGTCCTACACATGTGAAACACAACCCGTATCACACCCTTTAAGACTCACTGTTTGGACAAGATTATTCAGATACTAAATTTAGGTACACATCTTTGCGTTTTTGATGCCGATTTTTACTTACAACTATTCTGCTGTAGCCGTGGACTTGTTTGGAGGAAGAAAAGGCATGCGAAAAATTTGGAAAAGCAAATTATGATTTATTCAGGCATAATTCAGACCAAGCAAACAGAGACTAGTTATTTTAAATCTAGTATAGAATAATGTAGTAAACTCGGGTGTGGAAAAATCTCGATGTACCCAAATCATCTGTTTCTACTAAAACCATAGCAGGTTGGGCGCCTGAACGTCCTTGGTATGACTTAGAACCTCATTGTCCAAATTTACTCGAGCATTGTCATAATGCCAAAGACAATTAAAACGATACTGGTGCCTCAATTCTTTAACACGGCCTACGTTACTTTATCAGGAGCAGCTAAAGTCGTCTGAAGAGCAATATATCAGGGCAAGGTCTCATCATTTTGATCAAACCATTTCCTTTCACTTTACGAAATTAACTGATTCATTGAGCATTACTTTATTTTTATTGTGGGGTGAAAAATGTATGGTCTGGTTACGTTCGGTAGGAAATCCAGTGCAGCAGACTATCTAGCATTGTGATTGAACACAGGTCTATAAGTTAGTTCTAACGCTAATACTGGTACTGGACTCAAATTTCTAGCCATATGACAAAACCCATGTACTGTACAATGTACAACAAAGAAGGTTTTAACCAAAGTCTCTGGGATCTAATGCTGTTTGAACGATTTGTAAAATGTTGAAAAAATCAGTTTTTTCCCGACAGCAATTTATTAGTATTCCTGAAGTTTTATATGTGCAAATATGAAAAATATCTGATAGCCCACTATTTGGTAGCTACTGCAGTGAAAAGCGTGAAAAAACAGACAAACCCAAAAGAAAAAAAGGAAACATATTACATTACATTAAATTTTCAGTTAATCTTATATTACCAAAAACGTTCTTGTTTTTAATTGATTAGTTATGTACTCGCATATTCTGCTTGTTGAGCACGGCTTTCTGTCGTGGTAAAGTAGTGCCCGATAATACACAAAAGCTATGTGGATACGATATTTTCTTAATTCCATTGAAAGTTAGCTTATTCCTCTGACACACATCATTTTTGCTTTATCTTTCAAGGAAACATGGCTCGAGATTCGTCATTGATTCAAAACATGGAAACATTGCCCTTCAACAAGAGAAATGGTTGGCTAATATCGTGATGCTGTATTAATTATTATAACGCAAGAATCAAAGAAGGGCTATTACAGGTGGTGGGCACATGATGCTTCCCGTATTTTAATACGTTACCCCCAACAACATACCACAACAATGTTCCAAAGTGTAAGGAATATTTTATATTGACTAAAGAACTATTTTCCTGAGTAATCCTCCTGGCGGTTCCAGACCATATAAAACATTGCAGGACGAGAGAAGTCATCAGTCCCAGTGGAAGACACTTCCTGTATTTAAGGTGGGTGTAATCAACAAATAACATCATTGTCTATGCATTAATTTCATCCATGTCCCATCAAACTACAGTATCCTTTATCGTGCCATCGTAATTGTTTGTCATATACCGCTACGATGATGATGATGATGATGATGATGATGATGATGATGATGATGATGATGATGATGATGATGACGACGACGACGATGATGATGAACAAACAAAATTGCAAAATATACAGGCACTTAGATTGGGTAAAGCGCAGGTAGCCCCTGTCATTTATGTAAACAAACATTAAGTGAATTTATAGAGTGATAGTCGGTGGAAAGGGACAGATACATGGCTGCTCCGGGGAGGTTAGGCTGGCAGCATAACTCGACCTCGTTATGTGATCCGCATAAATGTGCAAAAGTGTGTGTGTCTTTGCGATTCCAAATTTCTGCCTGACTTCTCACTGCCAATAACACTACATGAGCTGATTGTAAAGTGTCAGGGTTAATGTAAGATTGGAGAAGCATTTAAAATTAAAAATACGAAACTGAATAAAAAGCCTTTCTTCTGCTTTATAGCCCAAACAAAGCTTATCGCTGCCGCCCATGGTGTAATTTGCTTTATAGACGGGGCACAAGCGCAGCTTATTTGCTGAACAAAACTAACAAAATGTATGTGTCTTCCTATGTACCATGAGACTAAGGACTATATATAGGTACACATGAGATCTGAAAGATGCACATCGGTGAGATACTAGTATATAATGTATGCCCACAATATACACAAACAAGTGGATATAGTACAAACAGTTCTTTACTTTAGCTTATAGAATTCAAAATAAAGCCCTTCTCTGCTAATTATCCCACGTTTGCACTAGCATGACCACGATACGAGGCCAATATTCAACTATAGTTTCTTTGTGCTGTATCTAATTCTTGATTTCACTTTTTCTGCCTTATATGACGCATGACCCAGGTCATGTATCCTTATATGGCAAGTGACACTAGAATATTTCCCTTACTCTGAACTGGACCTACTTAATGCTGCTGATTTTATCGTCTCCATGTGGTTGTACAAAGTCACCATAATGTAGGTGATCGATCATCGTTGCATTGCCAATGTTTACAACTAGGGTCTTGCTTCTCATAATCAACAACCTATGATGTGTAGCAATCTGACAGATCTTCGTTGTCATCATCTAGCATAGGAACTACGTAATACTTTGATGTCTGCCGAACACCTGGTCACCTTGCATTTTCAGTTTGCTCGTCAACTCATGTCCCAGACACCACAGATTGCGCCTGGCACTATGATTCTAGAGGGGAAAACTGTGACACTCATGTTTCGTGTCAATTGCTTAAGGTCTAGTAATTCAGCATATTTTAGTGGCTCAGTCACCATCAATGTCAACGTGACTGAATCGCAGTTAGCGCTAGGCCTAAAACCACGTGTTTTCGGCCCGTCCACAGCCATGCGTTCCTCACCCGGTTGTGCAACAGCACGTAGGCTTAAGGACAATGACATTAATTCACTCTTGTTCACTTTTTCCATCTTTTGTCAGTGAAGTCGCACATTAGTAAAGTTATTAACACCCCTACCCCTTTTTTTCTTGTCGCTCAACTCAAATGTTTCAGCTCCATTTTCAAACTGTGATACCTAATCACTTTTACCAGACTTGCATTCCCCCGCCTATGGCCCTGTGTACAAGACCAATTTACCTCAACATGTTAATATTATAGCACAAATACTATCATAAATTCGTGTATATGGTGTGTTTAATCTGGGGATAAATACAATCACCATCTTGTAACTAGATACACGTTCTCAAACGAAACTCGTTAGTTCTATGTGTGAAGTACATTACTCTGTCTTCGGCGTCGTAATGTGAAGCTGAAATAAAACATGCTCGATACATCTCTGAACCTGAATACAGTTACCCGATTCAGATTCTCTGTGCATTCAAGCAAGTAGCTCTCTATCGTGTAGGTGCAAAGTGATCGTAGTTTATATATAAAGTAGGATTTCAGTTTCAAAAGTCTATTTTGGTGCTCCTTTGATAACAGAAACCGTTGTTTGAATGTTTGACTAGAAACTCTGTGTGCAGTACTGTATTTAAAATGGAAATGAGGAGCATTTAATTATAGTTAAGGACACCTTTTCTGTTGGTTCCGAAGACAGAGATCCTTACCAAAAAAAGCCAAGGAAACATGTACGGTGATCATTCCTATACCCTATGCACAATCATACTTGTTTTTTTGATGATACAAAAAGTCTGGACGTCAAATAAATGTGTGGCACGAAAAGTGAAAATAAACATTAATGCATCAAAAACCCGAACAAAGACGCAGCTTTGGCACTATATAATTATCTAGCAGAAACGTTAAGCATACGTCACGGTTGCATTTCAAATGACACACATTCCAAATCAGGAGCGATCAGGCCAAAAATTTTATACAAGTGTCACAGCTATTTATTTTACTTTTGTAAGCAGGTAATTTTTCTAGTGCATAATATTGCAATCGTGAAGTATAAGAGGGGAAAAGATAATGGATTACTAGCGATACGATCGATGAGGATGCCCTTTATTGTAATTCCATGCACGACAGATTTTTCTGACTAAACACACTAAAATACAATTACCGATAGACAACACATATAAACAATATGAAATAAACAGCTGGTTCTCCAGAAAGGAACAAAATTTTCAAACATGATTGGTTCCATTAAATTTTGTTTCCAGCAGCAGTGAAAGGACATCTGGCAAGAAAACAACATGGTTTAATTTCAAACATTCTTTAATTTTTTTTTTCAGATACAAAACATATGTTTTTGCATTAGGGAAAATGTACATAACATAGTCCCCTACAAAGTCTGTCTACATCTCAAATACTATAAGTAATTAAATTAATATAGAAATTAAGATATGAGTTACTGCTGTTCACGCACACATTATGATTCAAGCTCCATCGTGCCAGGAAGAAGGGTTGTCTGTTTATTTTAAAGGAACGTTTTGTTTTGTTTTTGTTTTTGTTTTTGTTTTTTTTGTTTTTTTTTGTTCATGCCTAGCTGCATGAGTTAGGGAAGATTTTTGTAGTTCTGAATATTATACAAGCGAATATATGTAAGTGTCTAGAGCCATGTGTGAGTAGTACGGAATGAAACTGAAACAAAATTAGCATAGTAAATACCTACACCATTTATGTACAGTCTCGGTAAAATCTTTTGAAACTGAACCCAACTTTGAGATATTACAAGAAGTGTGACATGCATGTACATAGATCCATCACTGTTGATGGAAGGTGTAAGTGGTAAGTCAGGTCAGTGGGTTTTGTGTTAGTCTTTGTTGTGTTAACATGGGCGTAATCGGAGAGTAGAGTGGGTCATCTATCCAACTTCTCATCAGGTCACCCAGCTGAACCATCGATAATAACGATAATGAAAATGATAATAAAATGATAATGGTAATAAAAATAAAAATAATAATAATAATAATAATAATAATAATAATAATAATAATAATAATAATAATAATAATAATAATAATAATAATAATAATAATAATAATAATAATAATAACCATTTGGGTTGGAAAACTATATCAATACAAACAGTACAATCACCCATTTTAGAAATACCTGCCATTTTAGAAATACCTGGTGAATTTTATGTGAAAACAAACTGTTTGAGTTGAGATATTTCTAGGCTGGTCCGCTTGAAAAAGTAATAAAAATTGGTGTTGTCACCACATCCTTTTTGGGGAGGGGGGGCAAACGTGCGCTCTCTCTCTCTCTCTCTCTCTCTCTCTCTCTCTCTCTCTCTCTCTCTCTCTCTCTCTCTCTCTCTCTCTCTCTCTCTCTCTCTCTCTCTCTCTCTCTCTCTCTCTCTCTCTCTCTCTCTCTCTCTCTCTCTCTCTCTCTCTCTCTCTCTCTCTCCAGAGTTGATAGCAGCTGGATATGTTCAAATAGATTGGCTGTTTTAATGTAGCAGTTTTTGAAAAGAGATTGAATTATTAGGCAGGCATCCACCTTTGTTCTTCTCTGGAAACCCTGCACTTGGAACACGTGATCAAGCTGAAAAAGGCATAGACCAGTGTCAATTTATTTCCTCATGGATCAGAAACGTTTACCCGTACACAGAAACGGGTAACTGTCAGCTGGAAAATTATACTGAAATTATTTTTCTTCTGGGCTTTTTCATTTGACAACCTGTACACAATCCATCAATTTTGTGCCTGTTAATATATAATTATTCATCAAATGCGCTTATTTTGAAACTGAGACGTTACCCCATGCATCTCTGACTGCACAGTATAGCGCAGTATTCAGTGCTTTAATAATGAACAAAGAGTCACTTTCTAGCTTGTTTTCTGTTACGTTAAACCCCCAGGGGATATCGGTAGCAAGAAACGGCATACGACAGTTAAAAGCTTATCTAATTGTACTTGATATCTGGTTAATGTTTTCATTGCATATCTTTGACTTAAAGACAAATGAATTTCATTCTTTCCTGACTTGCTCTATAATTTTACTGTTAATATCCCAATATTGTTAGAAAGTTTGGCCACAATTTTTTACAGTTTTTAGACTTTTCTGTTTTGCTACTTAACTTTATTTTTTGGCATCTTTCTGTTTTCATATTCACTTTCAGGCTTACATGTTTTCTGTCAGGTAACTCCCCCCCCCCGGGGGGGGGGGAGGGGAGAGGCTATCGGTAGCAAGCAGCGGCCTACGACAGTTACATGTTTGCCTGATTGTTCTTAATATCCTGTTTAGAAAAATTGTTTTGATAACATGTTTTTAGCATAAATGCTAATGATTTTCAATCTTTTCTGACATGCTTAAATTCACATCTATTCAATATTAAACAAAATACTCAAAATGGACAGTGTTTTCTCAAAAGCGGTCCTTGTTAGGATTTCCCTTGGCTGATACAGGTGGTCTAGCTGCAACTGTTTATTTTTCAATCACTGGGACTGAATTAAATGCCCCAATTTGTTTCCACTTCAGTTAAACATTTGCGGATGGTTTAGCAAGGATAAGCTGTCCAGCTGAAGACCCTTTAATTAATGTCCAAATTTTACAGAGGAACATGTGCAATATGGACAATATTACTTCTATGTATATAGGTTAGACAGGAACTGGTTTGCTTATGGAGAGTAAAGATTTCGGACTGCAGAACAGGGTAATGACTACTAGAAAGTGGTTTTGGACAAAAAGACACAAATACAAAACTTGATAAGTATTTGTATTAAATTGGTTATCTGTGCGAGTTAATGTGAGGATGCAATATGTAGTTATATAAAGCATTTGATAAATATGAAGTTGTTGCACGATTGTTATGTGTAATTCAGGAATACACAAGGACTTCTGGTGAAACAGTGCCATCGACTGGGCATAGGTGTAAACAGTCTCTTGTGACAGATACTGAGGTTCAGGGAGCCAGAGTCAGACAGCTATGCCTGGCTTTAATGGATACGCACAGAAAAAGAAGAAAATGAAACTGACATTGGGAATTGAAAGTTAATGGCAAGCCTCGTTTGGGCTTGTTTGCTGAGATGAGACCTGTATCGCCAGCTCAATATCACCGTGCTGTCAGACAGGCCAGGTGCAGAGAAATGAGATAGCATTGAGAAGGGTATGGATGGCTGAAACTATGATTTATGGTGGACAGCATAAAATTGGAGAATAAAAGTTAGGGAATAAGACCGTGGATGCTATAAAATTTATTGCACATATTTCAGGATTGTTTGCCAGTAAATGTATTGAACTTTTAAATTGTGTCAACTGTGACAAATGTGCTGTGGATGATGACGAGTGATAAGGATGTAGGTTAAGTCTGAGTGGTATTGAAAGGAACTAGTAACAGCGGGTGAAATTAAGAGTGCTGTAAAGGCTTTCAGAACAAGAAGTATGTTTTTTTGGTCTTTTAAGATCATATTATGCATGAAATATGATTCAAAGATTACATATGCAACTGTTCAATAATACGTTGTAACATGGTGTGTGCGTGGGCAATATTGTAATTGGAACAAATTTCCCTTTACCAAAAATTAAAACAGTTAAAGTGAGTTGTTCAGACAATTTCAAAGCCATTTTTTTTTTTTTTTTTTTTTTTTTTTTGCAGAGTGTACTTTGAAAACATATGCTATTATATCGCACAGAGAATCCAAGGATCTTGGAACAGCAGACTTAGTTTTAGTTAAAAAATAATTCGTGTCCCATATGAGCTGTGTAAATGTTTGTAAACTTATCCGGGTCTAATGTCCAAAAAGTTGTTTTTGTTTATGCACTAGATTTGGATACAGCTAAAGCATTTAATATTTCTAAACCTGATAAGCTTTCCAGACTGTTGATTGAACGTGAAGTTAGTCCTTTAATATTAGGCATTGATTTCTCATTATGTAAATCAAGAGCTGAGAGACAGTTTCCTGGCAGTACACTGCTTTGGGAAAAAATGCCACCACCATTGGCTTGACATGCACTGCTCTTAATGTGCCTTGACATGTAAATACAGATATCGCATGGAATATTATGTACAATCAATATGTTAGCTTAGGGAATGCCTAAGAAACTACACACAAAAAATGTCCTGAAAACAAGTCAACAGCCAGAGAGGTGCGAAAAGTGTGTCTTGTATTTGGGCAGCCCATGGGCTTTGCACTACTTGGGTCAATGTCAACCCACAACGTCTCAGTGAAGGTGTCACTGACAGTCTTAATTTGACAGCTGCAGAATCATTTGGCTGTTGCAGGCTGGCCTATCCCAGCAGGAAGCTACCAGGATACTGAAGTACTGCAGGTCATGGCAAAAGCGGCGATGGGACCATCTACAGGAAACAAGGGGATGTGGGAGGAAGGCTCGATCTTGGCCACCTAGACTGTCAGAGCAGACAGATGATTGTTACTTTATCCAATATATAAAGAGGCACAGGTGTCTTTCCACCAGAAGGTAGCGTGAGCAGTGGCGTTAGGCCTGCAACACAGCGCATTACAGCCTACCATTAACAAGGGACTAGTATCTGCCAAACTGAGGGCATACCACGCTGCCATTCGCATCCCTTGCAGTCCTGCACACAAGATACAATGGGTACAGGGATGTGAGGAGCTTGCAGCTTAGGCTCGATATCATTGAAGCATCGTCATGTGGTCAGATGAATCTCTATTTCACTTGGATTTCGACAATGGAAGAAAAAAGCGTTAGAGGGATGTCTTCCAAGGGATTTGTAGAAGGATGTTTGGTTGAACACGACTGCCATAGAGAGGGGAGCGGTATCATGTGGGGGGCACTTAAAGCATCATGGAGCGCAGCTCTCATCAGGGTGAACGGGTCATTAACAGGCTGGCGTTTCATGGATGGGGTCATGTCAACAGCTAACAAATGGATCCAACAACATCGAGGGCTACTGTTTTAAAAGGATAATGCAAGGCCACACACCGCCCGGGTCAGCCTGTAGTATCTTCAGCAACACGCTATCTCATTGTTGCCATCACCAGCCCCTTCTCCTGAACTTCCTGCCATCAAGCAATTGGTGGGATGTGCTTGGCCGTCGATTCAGATATGAGTATGAAGAACTTATAGCTACCATGAACCAACTGGCACAGAGGCACATAGACCAATAAAATTAAATTCCCCAAGCTGAGATAATCAAGATGACAAGCAGTATGCCAAAGCAGTTCCACACATCCCCATTGATGCATGCAGGCGTCCATAACAACAACCAAAAAAGGTCGTTTTGTGGGCTACCACTTCCTGACAAAAGAAATGCTAAAATACAATGGTATAATTGAGTAAACAAACTCCCCGCACACATCCTCAAAACACGTGCATAATGGCGAGCAAGTGGGTTGGTATCTTTTTTTTTCCTCCAGGAGTATGATTATACTGGTTTAATATCACCAACAGGATTAAGAAAGGTGGCATTTTGAGTCTAACGCTATGATGTGTCTGTATTGATGATTTGTTGACAGAATTAGAGAACCAATAAGTGGGGCATGTACTTTGTAATTAGCATGGTAATGCATGTGGCAATGTAGATGATTTATTTTTGCTGGCTTCAAGAACATGTTCTTTCAACCATATGTTTAAAGCATGCGAGACGTACACTTGGGAATATTGCATCAACTTATATTATGTCAAGAGCCATTTAATCATGTTCAGTGAAAGCTGGTTTTAAGGCTGAGCTGTTTTTTCTTAGAAAAATAAGGGTTAGCATGGTTACACATATGAAATATCTAGGGTACAGAAGCACATGCACCAGTAATGAGTAGTAGTTGCATATTTAAGTGTTAAAATAATACTTTCTCTTTTTCTCACTCCCCCCCTCTCTCTCTCTCTCTCTCTCTCTCTCTCTCTCTCTCTCTCTCTCTCTCTCTCTCTCTCTCTCTCTGAAACATTACGGCTGGTACATGATTAAATGGCTCTTGACATAATAAAATATAAACCATTCTAGTTTTTATTGCAGCCATTCATTTGCACTATACAATCAGGATATGTACAAGGCATGCATTGCATGGCCTAACATCACCAGAAAACTTTGCCTGAGAGAGGACATTGCAATTTTCTGCCTAAAAATACTACTGGGTCATTTTATTTGCCATAGGGCACTCATAAACATTTGTCAGTAGATATAGCAGCACCAGTGGCAAGGTTGAAAGCATTTTTTAATATTCTTTGTGTGGGCTGTCAAAGATAAAGAAAAATTTTAGGTTTGTTCAACTTTAGATATTGATCTTTGGAAGTGTATTAAGCTTGATTATGATGTCGCTGAGTGACTGCTTTCCAAGGGGTGCCATAAAAATGTTCAAGACAATGGTGTACGAGTGGCCAAGTAGAATACAGGCTATGTTTTATCAGGGATAGAGTGGAGGAATGGATGTTGAAATAAGAAAGAAAGTAAGGGATATAATTAAGATTTTACGTGTTCTGTAATTATTGGTTTTGTTGATTAATTAATTTTGTTTTCTTTTACATTTTTAAAGGCATATGCAGCTAATTATAATGCTATCAATCTTGGTAGATCAAGTGTGCAGAGAACCTAGAAACAATGGTATATATTGTACATATTTTTACACTGTGTCTTTAGCACAAAAAAGGAATTTAAATTTCTACCCCATGCCGTAGATAAAAACCTGAAGTAGATACCCGCCAACCATGTGTAACCATAACATAGATCCTGATTTACCTAATCCCACCACAATAAGTATCGAAGGAAAGAATTTGACGTAGCAAATTAGGCGCTGCAATGATACGATACTGACGTTTCTTTGTGTTGAATATAGATGCCAAATATAATAACATGTGCATATTAGAGAAAGAGAGAGAAACCGACAAGTAAACAAATAGATAGATAAACAGACACGTGGATGGATGGATAAATGGATGAATAGGTAGGTAGACAGACAGACATATAGATATATAGATATATAGATAGATAGAATGACAGACAGACAGACAGATAGATAGATAGATAGATAGATAGATAGATAGATAGATAGATAGATAGATAGATAGATAGATAGATAGATAGATAGATAGATAGATAGATAGATAGATACGGATATGGTGAGGCAGAGGGACAGAGAGACAAAAAAACAGAGACACACAGAGAGAGAGAGAGAGACAGACAGACAGACAGACAGACAGAGATGATTAGGGCTAGTAAATATCATCCTGCATTGTTAATTGCAGATTCCAGTAAAACCTGCCTCTGCAAACTATGTTTTTTTTTTTTTTTATTTATTTTTAAACCACAGTTTGCCTACTGATGAGTTGCTTCTCAAGGTTTTAGTCGGCCTTAGCAAAGAATACCGCCTTAGCATTATCAAGAACTATGCATGCCAATTAATAAAATCGGCCAGGCAGCTATAATAGTAC
>OZ026621.1:38697648-38735148 GCA_964020975.1 Hermodice carunculata
CATTAACTGTCTGCTGACAGCAAGACAGGCACAAACCTCTTGTTTTTCAACTCTTCTGGAAACCTTCCTGACATTATTCATACGGATATATCAAATAGCCTGATTTTATAGGCAAGATTTTTTTCTTTTGCTGACAGCTGAGGCATTTGGGATGATAGACTAAAACACAAGTAGACAGACAAAAGTGTCAACTAAAACTGTACTTCTAGGAAATTTCACTAACACAACTATGCCATCACCTATGCCCGATGCTACCGCTGCTCATATATCTATAGAGATATTCGCTACAAGGCAAACACCGTTTCCAATTTCTGCAGTCTTCACCTTGTATGTCTTCCTTAACCAGTTACAAGTGACAGGTACTTTGAAGTCTTACTCATCAATCATTCTATTAAAATAATTTGTTACCACACCAATATATGTGTGGCATACCAAAAAACCTGGATACATTTAATACATTTGTATTTTATAAAATACAATCGCTACGATGGTATTTCCCATTATTGTAAAGAACTAATTCGTCTCAAATCGGAAATTTATTTGATGTAATAATGTGTATAGACCTTTGTTCAAGAAGTCATAGATTATTACTTGAAGCTGATATATGCAAAGGCTTCATATCAAAAAGCACGAAATGCAGTTTCAGTCGACAGATACAAAAAAATTGCAAGATAATATTTATTGCAACGATGCATATTATGTGCGTGCCACAGCTCCTGGTTTAGAGTGCGTATGTTTATAAAGAGTGTCTTTCATTTGTAAGGTGGTGATTGCAATCGTTTTTCAGTCTAATTCACTTATCCTTTCTTACGCTTTACAACAATTTATATATGGGTTTTTACGATTTGCTGATAATGCGCAAACACTAGGCACTTCCCTTTGTATTCTTAAATGGTCCACCAGGCACATGGCAATATAACTGTAATTTTCAGGACTGATTATGCCTCAGGTAAGTTGTCACTGACCAAACTTATACGAGGTGAAATTGTGATGGAGCTTCCACTTATAGCCACCAAGTAAAACTTAATCACAGACGATCCATAATATTGAAATATTTTCTGTTTCTTTCAGACATTTTTTTTACACAAATCAGAACTATTTGAATAGTTTATATCCAACAGTACAATTTTGTTTGTTCAAAGACTGAGGGGATGAAAGTACCAGGGCTTGGTCTAAAGTGATGGACATGCAAATGAATTTATATTGTTCACATTTCGAATTCTTTTGTAACCCTTGACCCTTCAATATGACAATTTATCTGGTGATAATTGAATGTTCTTTACCTATTTTATTCGATATTTATAAGAATTATTAATATATTTTTGTTTGCCAGATGTGTGGAAGGCGAGCGTAACAGGATGGATGGATGAGTGTGACTGTCCATTACTGCTGACCTTTATGAACGCTCTCCTGTTTATTCAATTAAAAATCCTGCTTATTTTGCATTTTACACAAAATGTAGATGCATTTTCTATAAAAATGTATATATATATATATATAAACATATATATATATATATATATATATATATATATATATATATATATATATATATATATATATATATATATATATATATATATATATATACGCCACTTAAAAATCATAGAAAAACTGCATTGAAAATACAGATAGCGGAGTGTCCGAAAGACACGAATCCTCGTGGCACCCAACACATTTATACAATCTCATTGAAAATTTGAATTTGGCATTTTAAATTTGCAGACATGCAGCAGTTTTTGCAAATATACAGTAACAACGTTTCAAACGGTAACAGCTGGTTTCCTTAACAGGAGGGTATCCGACTATGTAAAACTAGACATAGACTTTGATCTAAAAGCAAAAGCAAAATGCTCGGTGAACTATGTTCTTTCAAGTTTGAAGTTTCCACCTCACCTTGTAAAACTGACATTTGTATGAAGGACTTTGATGATAACTTGCATACCTAGTGCTGGCGTGACATATTGTAAAACCGAGTGCTAATGAAACGTAATTTTGTATCTGGTAAAGATTGTTGACTGGTCCATTACATCAACTTGGCAAATATTGTGTGAATTGTCTCAATTTTCTACGCATACAGAAGTTATTTCTTGTATGTTTATGCAATCTTTCAAACTACAAAGGGTATATCACCTGCTGTGAGAATCCTCTGATCCAATTTTCAAGATTTTGTGTATGTTTCTCTTTTGTGCCGATGTCTTTTGTAAGCATTGGCACCCAATAGCGCAAGTGGTATTCAAAATGTGTCAAAAAGCAAGCCATTGTTGAGTTCAATAAAACCATCTAGCAATAAAGCTGTCAAAACACTGCAGTATACAGACAAAACTGATTTAGGTGAGTATACATTTTATTGCTATAGCTACGATGTATTTGATATAGCTGCAGTCATATATATATATATATATCAGGTTTTGTGTTCCCTCATCTGAGTGTGTAATATGTAAGAACAAAATGCACCATGCAAAAGATTTAGAATGGAAACCTAGCTGGGCTATTGCCATTCATTCATCAAGATAAATATTTAACAGCTTTTATAAATTTTCAGGCTATTTATACAGGTAATAAAATTATAAAGAAGCATCGTTTCAAATTGTACGAAAGGTGAAAATATTACCATTTTATGAATAAATAAAGAAATCCCGACATAACACTATCGAATTGAATTACTGTGAATCAGCCCATTTTGGAATTGCCAATACCCGTAACTTGACTGAAAGTGTCATTCGTGAGAAGAAATATTTATATTTCAAACAGATTTTTTTCAGCAACCGTAAAAAGGCAATTTCCGTTTTTCTCATTTAAATATATGCATATTGCTCTGTGACAGGATGCAGGAACTTTAGGCTGAGCCGCTGCTATACAGGGGTTATATATGAATAAATAGTTTCTGCACTTATGCGAAAGTGATGAATTGTACATACTTTAGTATTAAACTCAATTTAAATTGGACTTTGTGCATGAAGCTAAACAAAATTGGTGATTATTAATTAAGGTAAAGATTTATTATGGGCATGTGCAACTTCCAGATCCCACATTCTTCTGCGAAGGATACACCAAAGAGACCCAATACAAAGGGAACATTTCAAAAACAAAATCTGGCAAAACTTGTCAAAGATGGGACTCGTACCTTCCACATAAACATGATCCAATTAACCCGGCAACACTTCCAGAGGATGACGTCAAAAGTGCCCAAAATTATTGTAGAAACCCTGGGGGAGAGCCAGGGCCTTGGTGTTATACAACGGACCCTTCAGTGCGCTCGGAATTGTGTAATATTCCATTATGTTGTACGTATAGTTATCGTTGATCCGTTAATTTCTCTCTGCATGATGAACGTTAGGTACTTTCGCTCTCAAGGGTGAACGTTAGGTAATCAGAGATGTTGCTGCCGACTGACACATTTTTCTACATATAACACTATAAATACGCTTGGAAACTGTGATAAGTATAAAAATGGAGGGAGCATACAAACCAAACATCTATGTTGTGGCATTGTGCTACAGTTTCTCAGAAACATGCAATTTTATAGTCATTAAAAAAGAAGAGAAGATATTGTGATCGCCATATTCTGCTTTGGGTGGTGTTCGATGACTTGTTCTAATTGAGGAGACAGTTTTCTGTAATGTTGCAGATTCATACATATCACACAAACGAGATAGGTCTTCTTAGGCGTGTTGCTGACTGACATGTCAGGAACACTAAAAGGTCGCAGGCCCACAATGTACCTTTCATCCTTGTCCTGCGATAAAGTTTGGGTTTTAACCGGTTAGGTCTACACATTTTTTTTTGGAGAAAATCTAAAGTACTCTTACGAAGAATATTTCAAAGTTGAGACAACCGTTTTGAAACAACTAATTGCCTTTTGTGGGTGACTGCCAGCCTCAAGTCAAGCATGAAATTTATTCCTGCACATTGGTATTAAAAGCTGAAAGTTGATGTTTAGTTCATCCCTGACTCCTTGACGTCTGTTGTATTTGATTTTGCCCTGGTTGCTGGGATACAATTTATAAATGTCGGTAATGATCTCTGATATATTTGCTACAAATTTGGGACTCAGCTTGAACATCTATAAATATATATATATATAAATATATATATATATATATATATATATATATATATATATATATATATATATATATATATATATATATATATATATATATATATATATATATATATATATGTGTGTGTGTGTGTGTGTGTGTGTGGAATCAAGTAAATAGTATGGTGCTAATGAAATAAGGGTGTTTCAAATTTGAAAAATTCTTTGTTGCTGCTAAACTATAGGGGTAGACAGCAGCAATGCTGACACGTCAAAGACCAGCTACCTTTTAACTGACTTTGGTGACAAATTGTCACTGTAAAAAAATAAGAGACACTCTTTTACGATTGATTGCATAAACTCAAAGTTCTAATAAAAAATGAATCCCGCGAAAAACCCCAGTGTAATGTTATGCATCAAATAGTTGAATCATACACAAATATTAGATTGTGTGGCGTACAATATACCCCCACGTCGATCCATATCACTGCATATTGCACTCTCATAATTCAACATCTCTTATGTCCCAAAGCCAAGCTGATTAAATTATAGTCTTTATCATGCCAGTTTACGAGCCGTAATATACACACTGACACTTTTCGTGTCGTAATGTAATTTGGTGGGGGGGTGTTTTTGTGTGTGTGTGTGTGTGTGTGTGTGTGTGTGTGTGTGTGTGTGTGTGTGTGTGTGTGTGTGTGTGTGTTGTTTTTGTTTTTGGTTGCATTTTTCTTTTTTTCTTCTTTTTTTTTCTTTTTTTTTTTTGTTGTTGTTGCAAGAGCAGCTCGGCCATGTTGGTGATTGGTGTGTTGCGGGTCAGCCAGGGTATATATAAGATGCGTCAGGAGGGCAGACGTCATCAAATATTCATCACCAAAGGCCCATGATTACAAAACTGAGGTATTCTTAAGCAAACAGAAGCACAGTTGCGGATAGCCACATCTGGACTACATTGTACTACAACGAATTTGGCTTTTGGCCGCAAAAATGTACACATATAAAAAATTGCGATTTCTGCCAATAAAGCTGTGAGAGTCTCAAAATACATAAAATTACCCTGAATACCAGGGAACCTGGCAATGAAAAATTATGTGTGCAACTAATTCAAATATGGCAAAAGAATCTGAGGCCCGGGTTTTTATGTTTAAAATGGTTTACCCTGTAAACTAATGTTTGCATGAAGAGCAGTGGATAATTAGATACAAGCCTTGTTATAAATGCTATTATAATCTCAAGTGAGGAATGGGTGTTTAACCTTTGTGCCATCTATTCGGTGGATGTAACGGAAACATTTGCCAACGAAAATTGCACTATTTTCACTATTCAGTGTAATGCATCAACCCAGTATGTGTTTTTCATTCTGTTTTGGGACACCCCGAAAAGTATTTAAGGTCACGCGCACGGACATAACAAGGTAGCTAGGTAGGTATCTATATGTTGTACCTATCAACCCACATACCCGCACATAACTACATAAATATATATAAAAAATGTACATGCATGCATAAGTACATGCCTTTTTTTTCTTTATTCGCTTGTGCACTTACGGATACATGCAGCTAAAACAACAAGCAGTCTCCATAAGTTACGAAGCCACCAGCATTCGCGTAAGTATAATTTTACATGCGTAATGTACAGATGTCAACAAATAAGGAGATAAGCGTATATTTATGCCAGTAATTATCTGTCCAATACATAAAGACGACATTATTATGCCAAAGGGTGTTGGTGTAAAGCTAGCGTACCTTTTTCCTCGAGGTATCTGGGTAACTATTACGATTTGTATCTTTGCTCTCAAATCACATTTTGTATATGCAGATAAACCAAACATTAAAGAGCACACATAATCAGAAATTGCTATTTTATGAATTCTTCTGCCAATACTTGGCATTAACTGACTTCAAAAAGGTTTTCTTTAAAAATCATGATTTAGATTTTCTTCACTCTTGAAATGATCCCTTCTATTCCTGCTTACATAACACAAATTAACATGCATTTAATATAAACGAACATTGGTATTTGAGAAGTGTTAATTTGTTTCATGAAAAGCCAAAACCTTCAGTCTATTGTGATAACGTTGCTGTAGCAGTAATTGTAGTAACAGTATCGGTTCTTTAAATGGCGTATGTTTACAAGAAATACTTAAAAAAATACACAATGAAGTTTTTAAAATTGTTAAATCCCGCCCCCCTCAAAAAAAAGTAAAAAATAAAGACCCGCAACACTTCAGAAAACAAAACACAACAAAAAAAAAAAAAAAAAAAAATAAAATAAAATAAAAAAACAAACAAACAAACAAACAAACAAAATAACAACAAAAAAAAACTTTCTCGTTGATGCGTTTAATATTGGTGGTAGATACAAACTTAAACAGAATTTGCTTATCGAATTATTACGATGTATTTATCAACTTCCAGATCTCCCATTTTTCTGCAAGCTTTCAGCCCTAGGAATGGAATATAGAGGGAACATATCACACACAACTGAAGGGAGAACATGTCAGAGATGGGATACCCAGTACCCGCACCAACATGACAATACAGCCGCCAAATTTTATCCGGATATTGACGTCAGAAGTGCACAGAATTATTGCAGAAATCCAGATAAGTCACCGCAGGGCCCTTGGTGTTATACAACAGACCCTTATAACCGTTGGGAATACTGTGATGTTCAACTATGTTGTACGATTGATTCGCATCTATGCATATATGTTATGTTAGCACAAAAACTTACTTCTCTCTGCTTAATGCTTCAGTGTTATGGAGTTTCCCTTTTCAACTCTTGGCGAATTGTTTTTTTTTTTTTTTTTTTCTGCACAACACATTCCAAATTTCATGTACTGCGCATGACTTTTGAATATGTTACTTGTCAAATGCATAATCTCTATGCTGATTAACTCCATTGTAGTGAACAAGCGGAGCCATTGACGGATATTATGAAGCTTTCCAACTGTGGCCCAAACTGCTCACCACGCAATTTAGCCATGCGTTTTTAACAGAAATTCTAAGCGATTGACACCGAAAGCCGACATAAGCAAACAAAATATGAGAGTAAATTGCCATATGTGTTTTTACAAGGGATCGCATTTTCTGGAGAAAATCACGAAAGATCTTCATCACAAATGATTTTTGCCATCAACACCAAGCTTGATTGAGAAAAATTTTAAGTCGACCTGCATCTACGTATTTATTATATGTTTAGTTTGATATTTATACAGAAAATCTAGATCTACTGTAACTATCTACCTGACGTGCAATGTATGCTTGTTTTGGTGGTGGTTATCACGCATATTCAAATCGCCCACGCACATTCGATTTTTTAAACGCATTTATGCACTATGTAACCCACAGTTTATTCCTATTTTCGATTTTCAATTTTGAAACAAAGATTTCTTCCGTACCGTGGCCGTTATGTCAAATTTCGTTCTACTGTGTTAAGGTCAAAGAAAGGAAGAATACCCCCCAAAATCATGTGATCACATCTTAGAAATAATTCGGCCTTTTTCTCGCTATTGATGTATGTCTTTGGACTCTCAAACATTTTTTAAAATGTTAATTCGTCCAAATGAAATACAAGCAACTCACAGAAAATCAAAACGCACAAAAAAGTTTACAGTATCTGAGTTCAGTAATAGCATTGCCATTTCTCTGATTCAATATGTGATATCTTTATATGATGACGATGATAATCAGGATATTGTTAGGCACAGAAAAGCTGTCAGATGGTTGATTAATGGATTATTAACCCATTACTGCCTCAAGCAGCTTCCAGATCGTGTGTACAAGTGTGTAATTTAGTAGTGAACTTGATTTATGTCAATAGGTCATAGAGATTGTACTTTTCTGCTGAGGGTAGAACAAGAAGATTTTTAACGTAATGAGAAAAGGGCATCGGTCCACCATCCTTTTGCCCACCTGGTTTTCCTCTCTAATTCCATCCATCGTCTGTCTGTCTTTTCGCAAAGATATCTTTACAGCTGGCTCGCATGATATAAGAGATGTTCTAAATAATTCAGAAAACATAACTCGCATTCATAAATTCCAACCGATCAATGACAACAGAGTCAAATACTGCTGAAGACAGAAGAATCACCAACGAAGGTACATTAAATTTTAGCACATTCTGACTTTATGGATGACGCTGACCTGCTTTCAGGTCACTGAGCTCCAGAACGTATCTTTGGTGGGGCACTATATTGCACATTTCATTGCAGGGTAGGTGTCAATAATTGCA
The DNA here is from genome assembly GCA_964020975.1 of Hermodice carunculata. Lineage (NCBI taxonomy): Eukaryota > Metazoa > Annelida > Polychaeta > Eunicida > Amphinomidae > Hermodice > Hermodice carunculata. Next base: position 38,705,924 of record OZ026621.1, read on the forward strand.
TCGCAGAAAGATTCCTTTAAGTCCTTACGTACACATTTTTGAACGGTCCTCAGGTATTCAAGGGCAAAGCGCCCTGGACGTCTTTTTACGGTTGTTTTGTTTATACGGAAGAGCTTGGAAAGGGGAGAACTTACTTACAATGCACGAACTCATGGTACATCCCATTTTACACTTAGTTATATTGCCCAAAAAAACACAATGCAATTTTTGGCATTTCAAAAAAAATGGCAAGCTTTGGGGGCGTTGATACTTTTGGTTATTGAAATACTTTTTATGTCAAATGACGTATCTCCAAAAGGTGGTCATTTGTCTGCTCCCTGTTTTTTTATAGGTCATTATCTGTCGCCTCTCCACAGTTTATATTTTTTATCTTTTTTAACAACCTTGACGGAGTACGTTTGAAGCTTGCTAGGGATTCATTTTCGTTGAGTTTCCACCGATCCCATTATCGCCTTGGCGATTATTTAAAAAATAATTTGCTCAGTTTTGGGTGAAAATACTATGCACTCCTGTTCTTCGAAACACATTGAACAATTCCTTTGGAACACTTTTAGATGCATCTACAACTCACATTGTTCAACAAAAGACGCTGCAATTCCTCTGGTCTCTGGTCTGAAACCATAAGTTTGCGTTTGTTTTCACTACGGTTTGCTGCTCTAAAGCGGTACTAAGGTTTTCTTGAGATGTGGTGCGTTTTAGGTTGTAATCAATTGGAATTATTGAGCCATTAGTAATGGAAACCTGATAAATATTGAACCGGACATAAGACATGTGCACAGAGACATTAAAGAATGGTGGCCTTTGCCAATTTCGAAGGTCACATCTTAAATGTAGTCAAAGAAAAATATTTCAAGGGTTGAGGGCACCCATTCAAAACCACCAGTTGCCCTGTATGGGTTACTGCCTGCCTCAAGCCAGGAGTATATTTTTCACATTGGTATTGGAAGATGAATGTTGATGTTTTGGTGACTCTTGAATCTTTTGCTCATATTGTTGGGTTAAACAGTTCGAATGTGGGTAATGCTTTGCCTGAACTATTAGGCGTGTTGAGCTCTGGACTGACACAGTCCTCTTACTAAAACTATCTGGATATCCTGCATGGAGTGTGAGTATAAGTTGTACTCATGTAGGGCCGTCTAGCGAATTTACACCATATATCATGTTGTAAACAGAGTATGGCAAACGTTTAGGGAACAATATATATTGTATGGGCTTAACCCATAAAAGTATCCACGGTTTCGAAGAAACAATAAAGAACTGTTGTGGCCATATTAAAAAAGAAAAAGTTTTGATCCGATACTAAATTTGTGATCAAAATTAAAATCAGCTTGTTTGTTCCAAAGTTATTTAATCGTTGGTCTGATAGGCTTTGCATTCATGGTTATTGTGCAGACATGTGCTTAATATTTCAGGTTGAAACGCTAATCCCAATCTGACCTAGATTTTGACCCAGATATAAGAAAATGTAAGGGACCAAAGTAAGATCAATTTCACAAAATGGAAATGTTAATCTGAAGATTCATATTACAGCAAAGAACGGGGTAATCCTTTAAGCTTCATTCAAATATTAGGCCAAGGTTGAAGTGATTCTACCCAGAATGACATTAATTTTAATTTCACAATCCAGTTCAGGATTAAACCGAATTCTTCGTGCATAAAGCTACTGATTGCATACTAAGATTTCACTTCCTTTTGAATATGACAATATCCATTAATTACTTAAAAAACTATTTGGCATAACTGTTGACAATGGGGGCAGGAGTAGCAATAAACGAAAATTTCAACAAAGCTTAAAATGGTGAAAGGCCACGAATCTTGCACTGATGAGTATTTTAGTGGATTCTGGCTCTTTTTCTCTATATTTTTGTGTAAGTCTGCACATCGTACCTGTAAAGTATAATGTTTGTTGTGCATTGTTTTGAATATCAATTATAATGTTTTACAATAATACCCCTTGAACAGTGACATTCTCCCCCAGTTAAGTGCCTTTGTGCCTTAACGCTCCAAAACATCAACGCAGTAAATAAGCTATCGACTGAAATTGGACTAGCAGATTGTATACTGAGTGTGATAGATTAATATAGGGATACAACTGAAAATGAAATTAATATGTCCAGGACTAAATATTATATTAACGTGTTCTGTAAGGTATTTCATCAATTGTATATTGCTAAGTACTGGGGTATCACTAATTATTCAATCCATACAGCAGAACAGCCAGATTTTTCGAGCGTGCCTACTGTAGCCAATCTCTGAAACAATGTATTTACGTAGTATAGCAATTGTCCTTGTACAGTATTAGTATTGTGCCGTAATATATCTGTAACACTTTTCTATATATATATGCCATATAGCAGGGGAGGTCAAAGGAATTATGCGTATTTTAAACAAAAGCCAAAGAACGAAAAACAACTCACGATAATGAAAAATATGCTATTTCCAATAATATCTTACTACATAGCTAATGCTCCGCCTGTGGACTTCTGGGGAAATAACTACTGGTGCGACTTTGATCAAGATACGTGTAACTTCACTCATGATATAAAAGCAGACATCGAATGGATCAGGTACGATATTGCAGATTTCTGAGCAATTCCAAAGTGTCAATTTTGTGAAACAACACATCTGGACCTTGTGCTAAAATAGCCACCTTGGTATATGGTAAATACATGCAGGCTTAAGGTGGATGTCTAGATCTGTGATTACTGCACGAAAAAATTCCAAACCAAAAAAAGAGCTATTTTTTTAGACTTAAATTGATAAAATCCCTCTGGACAGAGACACACATCTCCCATGCTCATCTCTTGTGTCTTTCCTGGTCCATGATGCAGCTATATTTAGTATTTGCGAGGGAATTTAAAGAGATGTGAACACTACAACTTGCAAATATAGTTTTGTACCAAGTTGAGGAGCCACTGTTACCTCAAAGCTCGTTTAATGATTTTTTTTTTACCTTTTTAACCAGCTTTTTTACTGACAAGCAACCAATTGAACTGGTTGCTCGAGCTTTCAAAGTAATGGATAAAAAATGACAGCATTCCATTCTGTTGCGCAGGCCAATACTTTACATCAGTTATGTAGTCGATTTTACTTTTTCTAATGAAGTTCTAATATTTCATTAAAGAAATATAGGTGGAACAGACACAATGGATACTGGTCCAAGCCGTGACCATACCACTGGCACAGGTATAATATAGAAAGATATGAATTACTATAGTTATGCTCAAATCATGGGAATGTGCTATGAACAATGATTGTATGGTTTCCACGCAAGGATTGCATTGTTTCTCTTGAGATTAAGAAATGCATAAATTGTCCTCTCTTTCCTAACGAACACTATGTTTCTAACTATTTTTGTTTACTGTTTACTGTTTTAAGTTGTATATTTGCAATGTATTCAAAAGCTGAAAATATGCATGAAATGTCATTTCTGCTAAAAGGTAGTTAGCACGAGGTAAATATTTTATATGGTCAACAACCGATGATGAGATTTGTTTGTTTGTTATATTTCTATTACCTGACATGTAAAATCATCATTCCTGTTATCGTGTCTCTGACTGTTGCAAGGTATCTGTAACATCGGGTGTATGAGTGTCCTAGAAGCATTGTCTGAGAAACCATGACAATAATATGTATATACATATAGGTATATCTTGGGTGGTTTATGGGCAGAATTGTAATCCTCAGGCCGTCTGCTGGGCAGTTTTTCAGTTTGTCGGCAGTTGAAAAAATACATATAAACTATTTTTACCTTATATTCAATGTGGTACTTAGGGACTCTGAGAACCGCAACGTACAAATACGTAAATATGCCCAGACATAATGAAAAGATATAAATGATGCCCAGAAACTGTGGCAAGCTATACTTCGTATATACTGTCCATTGTGTGGTTTGAGGATTAAAATTGAACCGTTGACCTGACCCACAAACAGGCTGTTAGACCTATTCCATTGCACACATTTTTGAAGGCAGTGTATAATAGCCCTTTGACCACCCAAGACATGTATATATATATATATATATATATATATATATATATATATATATATATATATATACATACATATATATAAATATACATATATATATATATATAAATATATATATATGTGTTATATATATATATATATATATATATATACATATATATATATATAACTATATAACTATATATATATATATATACATATATATGTATATATACATATATATATATGTATATATATATATATATATAAATTTTAGCGGCTAATAACTTGCTGTACCTATACACTGCTTTGAAAACACTTGTTCTGTGGAATACGCTTATGATACCTTTTTTTATTTGCACTCAAGTTGATGAAGATAGGATTTGTATCATAATCATCGTTTTCATCATTTAAGTATTTTAGATATCTAAATATTTATTACTCGTATTAATACTGTCATCTCTTTTATATTGCGTATAATGGGGGAGAAAATTGTGACTTTACTATTACTACTATGAAAGTTACTAGTATAATAGTTACATACATATTCTTTCAAATGTGTTGTTTATGTTCATGTTGCGTTTACTACAACAGGAATTGTAATTGTAAGCTTTATTGTCATTACTCTATTTCCAGGATTTTATATGTACATTGAGTCGTCAAGTCCTCACTATGTTGGTCAAATTGCTGCGCAAATGATATCCCCAATGTTCAACATGGTAGGAGATATTTACATCCGTTTTTTTGTCCACATGGGTGGATATCAGGTAGGGAAACTACGAGTCCTTGCTCGCACAGATGATACAGATATAGAACTGACCAGCATGGAAGAAGACAGGGGAGACCGTTGGTTTGTTGTGGAGCTCCAAACAGTGCTTACTCAACCAACTGTGGTTAGTTCTTCTGCAATGTGAATCCAAACTGTATATATTTTCTACTGTTTGCATTAGATGTTTTGTGATTCATTCTTAAAACTGTAGGAACTATTTTGATAGGTCGGGGGGGGGGGGGGCTCCCACAAAAGGTGCCTTTTTGGCTGCTTATAACATCCATTTTAATATATTGTGACGTGCCAGGGGTTCCCAGAAATAGACAAACTACAAATATCTGGTTTAGTTCAATTAGTAGCGTAAAAACACAGCGGCAATTTTCTCTGCATTCACCTCAGCTTCCAGGTTCTAGTCAGTTTGGAAGGCAATTCACGGGCTCGCACGTTTATATAGCTATGGAAAAATTAATCCTTGTACATATAAACCGGACTCCATATGATTTACGCATACACTGGCTCTCAGATACTGGGGGAGGCATTGGGAGTCACACCACGGGCAACATTCAGGGTAGTCCTGGACTTCCTTCCTATACGCCAAGACCAGAAGATTTATCAATATGATTTACAAAATTTTATTGTTGAACCACATTTACAACAGGGGTGCACCACACAAATATATCCACTCACTTACACTACAAACACCTGGACTACAAAGAGCTAAGGTACTTGATATTTACACCTTAACCACAAGACAAGACTACATGCTAAGCCTACCCTGCACTACATACTACTCCTACATTACACCATACAGGCTACAACAATAGCACAATACTTCCAATGCTAGCTTGATAAGACACTATAATCACACCATTTTTTTTCAGTATATTTGTAACTATTTACAAAACCCTAACTAGGCCTAGCCCTGACACAGTGAAAATTTCAATTCAATTTCTATTCTACCCTTGATTTTGTGCCAATTCAGGAAGGCATCTTTCCAAGAGATTTTGAATCCTTGCCATGGGCTCACAGTATCACTGGCCACTGGTTGGCCCTGCCTAGGCTCCACTTTCTCACTTTCTTTACCTGCCATTGTCTCTAGTACAAAGGAGCCTAACATCACAATCCAAACTTCAATTACTCACAGGTTTTCCACTCTCTCTGAACTTGCTCACACCACCTCCATAGGAGATTGCCCCACCCTGTTACTTTATTTGTAAAAATATATGCCAAAACTTTTTTTTTTTTTTTTTTGGATCGGTGGAAGCAGGGCTTCCCCAAACCTGGAAGTACAATTCCGCTGATGGAAGCAAAAACCACAGATTTCCTGACTGCACTCAATTGGATAACATAGTTGAATTTCATGACACGGTGTCGCCATGTTAACAGGTAAGGCAGAGTATATGGCATGGTGATTTCTCATTTTTGAGCCTCCAACCTGGAAGTTGACCTGAAGGCAAGCCAAAAAGCTAATACAATAACTGTTAAAGCTGAAAATCGTTCTTTCAAGTCCGAAAAATAATTGCTAAATGGTTGTATCCCACCTTAAAGTACTTTAATGCTACACAAGTATACATTGACAGGGAATTACAATAACCAAACAGATTCCCTGTAAAAAAATAAAGGTGAAAGGTCCATTGGACCATACCCATAATGCGCAAAAAGTGCACCAGAACAACATGAATCGAAAGTAGAAAAAATAGTGTCATGAATTGCTTTTAAGGCCTTTGGCCTTCAAATCCGCCGCCACCTACTTTAAGCTCTCCTGGGTTCAAGTTCACATTTGCAATTATATTTAAGCGCTATCACTGCCACTTGCACAGTGGCATGGTACATTTTACATTTAATGTTTCAGTATAATTCTTCCTCATACAAATAAGATGTACTGCAAAAGACCATATATATATTACTTTAGACAAACTTCATACCATCCTAACAATTCTATATCAAGCATTCCAACCATAGACGCGACAATATTTTCGGGATACACACTGTTGCATTTGTTGTCATACAATCTGACAGGCATAGTTGCAAGGAACCTTCCACTTTATTACTGGAAAGGGTTTTATATACAAACATGTCCCATTATTTTAATCTAAGCGGTGATGCCCTACTTAAACTTACTATTGGCGATAACTATTCAATCTAGCCTGTTCCTACTTTAACTAACTCTTGGTAATGACTTTGAAATTAATTTAACCTTTGACACGTAACTTGCATTCCTTTCCTATCCAGGTTGGATTATAGCTGAAACGTTTAACTCAAATACTGGTGGTGTTCTGGGACAAGAATGATTTCCTCTGCAGAGACCATCATGCTCCAGGTGATCCTCCTTACCGGCACCTTATCCACTGCTTGTAGGATTGGGAGTGGTAACTGGGTAGACTGTAATGTAGACTCTCCCTCTCCTCTGTCCACATCAGCTTCACAGGGCTGACTAGGTCCTATTGCACTGCCTTCCATCCTTGAACTCCCATACACAATCATGATGCCGACTTTTGGCCAGGATATGGTCCATGGCTGTGGCCTTTGCTGAGATAACTTGACTTCCGCACTGCCTGGCAGGCAGAACTGACCACACTTTTCCAGTAGAGTGGATGGTACCAGCAGACTTAACATTCCGTTCCAGCGAAGATCTAGACTGACCACCAACCAAACATGGTGCTGCGTTAGCCCATCATCAGTCATTTCAGTTCATCCACATGGTGGTCTTGTCATCGTTCAACTTGACAGGGATCCACGTGGAATTTCTACTTGTCTCTGAAAGTCTGCCAAATCCCTTAGAGCAGGACCAACTTGAGGCCAGAATATATTATGCAAAAGTATTTCAAAGCCAGTCAGGTTTGCCTATCAATCTTATACCTGCATGAATTGGCTTTCTACAACCATAGGCAGGCCAACTGGGACTGTTCACAACCCAAGAATTTTTTTCTTTAGTCCAGACGGTTTGCCGTCCTTCCATGTGTGAAGCTGCCTCAAAGGCGCCTACCCTGGATTTCTGATTCTGCACAGGCTTATGAGACGTTTCTTTTTATTCCTGTTCATTGGCTGCCAGATTATCTGCAGTGATTGCACGGCTCTGCTTCATCTCTTGCTCAGCAACCTTGTCAGATGATCATCCTGATGGCACGGGTCTTTTTATGGCCCCAATGTCTGTCTCCATTCCAGACTTGCTGGTGTGACCATCCTTAGCTGCTCTAGCTACCTGTTTTAAACATTTTACCCTCGTAAAAGTCCTTTGCCATTGCATAATCTTCATAACCCTCATCAGCAGGAACTGGAGGTAGTACAATTGAGATTGTACTTCCACAAGTGGCAAACTGTCCTCCATCCTGAGGTTGTCACATCACTGAACGTCCAGTGCTGCAGCCAGCACGGCCACTACTCCCACATTTGGCTTGTTCTTGCCCAACACTAGCCTCCTCTTCCATCCCAGCTTATCTGGAGAGTATGTTGGCAGATCTTGAGGCTTTGGTTTACAGCCCCACTGCTGTACGCTGTCCAGCACTTGTTCAGGAATACAGGCCACCCACCTGTGAGCTGCCAACTCTTTCCTGAGATGGCTCCTCTATATACAATCAGCAGCCGCAATATGCGGTGTATCCTAGTAGTTCTCTTGCCAAGGGCTGAAACATTTGTGCATCCAGTTCTGCCCAGCATGCAGCATCTCTTTGTAGAACCTTCACCTGTAGCCCTCTTTGCTGGGACTTCCACCACTGAACTTATTATGCTGTCCTCTACCTTTGCTAATACGACTCTCCTATGATCCAGAGTCTCACTGGCTTCTTCATCTTCCAACTCAGTATCCAAGGAAGGCAGAATAGTGATAGCCTCTTGCTCATCAAAAGTCTGCTGCACACTTTCCAGCTGCAATATCCATTTGCTGTTGCCGGGTTTCCTCTGTAGGCTTGGCTGGTTCATCGAAGGCATCGTCTGCATTTTTGCCCCCCCCCCCCTCCCCCCAGCTACTTACAGCTTTGGTTTTGATGCATACATCTGCTACCATGCTGCACACAAAACGCCTTCTTTGGTCTTGTACTTCCTCCTGTCTTCTCGAAAATCAGGCTGACCACACAATAGCCACTCTTTGTCACTGCCTCCATCAATATTTCATTTGCTTCCAGCCTGATGGGTAGCAGCTACATCTTTGAGTTTTCAGTCAAGTAATAGGCAGAGTCATGACCAACAAATTTTAGCACCATACTATCCCTGTAGATGACCCCACAGTTGCTCGTCTCTGGACAGGTGCTTGTCACAAATTGCACATGGTACAGCCGGCTGGAAACGAGACTCCAAGTGGTGATTGTATCCTCGCAGGGAACCCTACTTTCACACAGAGCACCACTTTTCATATCGTGATCCTTGCTGAAAGTACAAAACAAAACAAACTCCCTATCCGAAATCTTTAAAACACTTACCTTGTTTGGAAATAAATGGATTGATCCCAGCTCACCACTGTCACAAAGATTTTAATAGCATCTTTACCCCAGCAGCAATAATATGCAGTTTATTTTATTCCCGAACTGAGTGTACAACTTGTATATGACAAGAATAAATTAGTTTATTATCTGCTTCCAGCTCATGTCTCGGCCATGATCTACGTCCAGGTGAATATAGTCTATAATACATAGCTTATAGGTGAAAATATACAGATACAAATAACAACACAGACTATGATCCATAGTCTGTGTTCTGATTCAATTTTCCCCTGTATATTTACATATTCAAAAAACTTTTCATTTTGAAATACTCTTAGTTATACTCTTAGTTTTTTCCTTTAAAACAACAGCATGCCCTTAGCTACATGTTTAAAACAGATCGAATAGTATGATCATGCTGCTTGGATTCTTGTTGATGATCATTTTAGGCCTAGGAAGCTTTTCTGATGTATTGAGGTTGGTTTTAGGGTCACTTTGTGGACTTGTATGGATAATGATCATTGTTGAGACGGTGGTTGCAACCAGCACCTTTTGAATGTTGATTTCTTTTCTTTTCTTTTTCTTTTTTTTTTATTTTCAACAAATTAGAAGCATGTACTTACCAATTATCTTATGTCCTCCATATCTTTGTCCCTTTTCATGAACTGCGTGGTTCTATATGCGATTGAAAGATGCACCTGTTCAAGCCAATTTACTAAAATAGGCCTATAATTTCAGACAAAACTTTTTGCATTCTGTCATGTTAAAACTAAACAAGGCTTTTTTTGCCCCAAATGGACCATTGCACATACTTTGTGGGTACAGACGAACAATAAGTTTACGTGATTCAGCTCTACATACCCAGAAACATTGCCTTTGGTCGGAACTGCCTTGGATTTGCTTCATTAGAACTATAGCTTGGATATGGTATGTACACTGTCTAATTTATATGCAGATGAAAAAGCAGCATCTGGCAACCCAAGACCTGTTTTCGTGTGAGTCAGGCATATCTAACAAAGCTTTCAATGTGAGATTATACAATATTTGAACAGACAAAAGACAAGATAGTTTCAGCTTTTCTACAGCTGAATTAGCCGGCTTACGTATATATCTCTCTCTCCCAGTGTCTGCTTTTGGGTTAAATAAAGTACATTCAATGACACTTCCACATAAGAAACTTTTGCATGGACAGGCCTACAGAGAACATACAAGTATCAGCTCCGTTTACAGTTGAATTAGACAGCTTCCATCCACAAAGCTACCATCTAATGTCTCCTTCCAGTTAAATACAACATAATACACATTCCTTGCAAGTCAGAGAATTGTGATACACAGACAGATACACAGACAATAGATAACTATCAGCTCAGCTACAGTTGATATAGACAGCTTCCATTTAAGTATAATAAAGTGCACATTACCTCCAGGTAAGAAAAGTATGACATGAGGACAGACACATAAGCAACATATAATTTTCAGCTTACCTACAGCTGGTATAGGCAACTTCCATTTCCACAGCTGCCTTCCAATGCCTCCTTCCAGTTATGTAGACTGTGATACAAGGACAGATATGCAGGCAATAAACAAAAACTGCCTCCCCAGAGCTGAAATAGGCAGCTTCCGTCTCCACAGCTACATCCTCGTGTCTGAATTCGGGTATATAGGGTATATTTAACATTTCAGGCAAACAGATTGTGATACAAGGACAGACACACATGCAACAAATACTACCCCCCCCCCCCCGAGCTATAATAGCGTTTTGCAGCCCTGCTTTACACACCTCACTCTCAGCTCAAAATCAACAATCCTCAAAAGGGTATCAAGAGTCAGTATTTTCTGAGCAGGTCTATCCGATGTAGGTTGGCCAAACGCCAAATATCATCCCGAAACAAAGGAATGCTTTCACTGGAATGCCTTAACCGTGAACCGAATGCAGAAATATTAATGTCATGAATAGCAGTTAAGACCCTTGGCTTTCACAGTATTATTTGCATGCGGTAATGTTTTCATTGGGGAGCAGTAGCGCTCATTCCGAATCTGGATTGCTGTCAAAAATATCAATACGGTAAACAAAAATAGATGATGCAATCTGGTAAATTGTTACAAAGAGAATATGGAAAGTACAGAAGACAGCCAACCACCACCAATCTTATCTGAAAAACCCAGAAGTTGTTAAGGGAGAGATGAATGGTAAATGTTTGGGACCTACCGATGAAGGATCCAATGATAATGTTATATGCAGACAGTTTAATTGAAAGATACTCAGAGACAAATTAGGTGTGGTGACAAATACATGTTCTACCATGTCTTAAAATGTTATTAAATCAGTAGATATTATTTGAACAGACATCAGCATTTTTTTTTTTATTTTGCCCGAAATATTTTGATATGTTTTCCAATTTACCCAACATTTATACACTTCCGCAACTGCTAAAATCCTCTTATATCCGATTCCTAGCAGGCCTCAATTTTTGCTCTTCTATAAAGGTTTTCAGTTTTGTTGTCCATAGGGTTAAAGAAGGTACACAAAATTTGTTAAGTTACTGTTGTTAGATAGAAGCACCATCGGGTGTAAACAGGTTTTCAATCAAATCTTATTCGAATATTTGATTTGAGCTGTGGAATGGTACAGACATTCATGTAGATTGTAAACATCTTCCTGGGACTTTTCCATTTTATACAGAAATAGTCCTATTTCCTCTTTCCGAATTGAAGGAATGTATCAGGTCTCTCCTATATAAAGAATATGAGAAGACAATAACTTCCAAAGAATGAGAATATTTTATCAAAGGTGCATATTTTAGTGCTGTTGTGAGGAATGGCTGGCCTCCACTTCAGTATAATCATTTGGTAGAGTTGTTTAACTTTTTGATTGAAAACATGTCTGTCAATTTCGGAGATTTTATGTTCAGTCCGGTAATCAGTATTCCAGTTGGTACCACTTGGGCACCTATCTTGGCCCAATTATATTTATTCATTCTGAATAGAAGTTTCTGGTAACGCTGCAAAAACAGCAGCAATTATATAGTAAATCTTTCAAATGACATGTATGTATATTGATGCCCACTACAACATCAATAATGAACAGTTTTGAGAATATTGTTGACAGCACTATCCCATCATGGTTCCGAATTGAAACAGACTACGGAAAATTCCATTAATATTTCTGTGTAGACATAATGATGTATAATGTCATTAGTCATTTACATTTTCAACTATAGGACAAATTATTTTAAATTTCACACAGTACCTTACCCTCATATGGATAGTGGTATTCCACTTTGGCAGCTTACGGTGTTAGTGTATCAAGGTTAATTGTCTTGGCTGGAGTGGGCATCGATTTCGGCAATTCTTGCCATTTACATCTGTTCAAAAATTAATAAAATAGAGACATTCAAATATGAAATTAAAGTATTTTTTAAAAAATCTCTGTGTAAATATGATATTCTATTATATGGAAATCAGGTAGATTAAAGATGCTATATAAATGGTGTACTAAGTATATAAATCTAACAGTTGTAGCTGACTTCTATACAATGCACGATTTTTCTTAAAGCTGTGAGACACTAGCATTCGATCGTTTTAAACTACCACTAAGTTTTGTTTACACCTATGTTAAGTCGGGATAAAGATGTTTTCTTTTATAGTGCATTTCATATTCGTTTACCAACATACAAAAATATCCTAAAGTCGTTGGTTTGTATACGTTGAACTTCTGGATTTTGATTGCTTGTCAGCTGGTGGACGGGATTTGACGATGGAGAAAATTTTTGGTTAATTTTCTCTAGCATTGTTAAAACTGCAGTCTACTTTTATTTTCCATGACAGTCATTATTTTTGTACTGCCATTCGGACATCACTACAACTTGAGATATTGCCAATAGTACACCTTATCATTTTGAGGTATTTAACAAATAATGTATTGCTCGATGGATATTCAAGTTTTTCTGTTAAATGTGGTGATGTTTATGTTGATGAACTTGTCAAAATTTTGACAGCTGATGTAGCTGTCAAAATTTGGCATTTTTTCTTGGACTGAGTTTCGACAATTATATTGACATGTATTTCGTTTTTGTAATTTTTACCACTGTTTTGGTTCCAGCTAATATTTGAAGGACAAGTTGGACCTGGCCCGAAAGGAGACATTGCAATTGACGACATCAGTGTCTCAGGTAAGTTGATACTCAAAACACGTAGAGAAATAACCAATCAAACCGTATTCCTTTTATTGAAAAATGCATACGTTCAATTATGCTATAATCCCATACCTGTACAATTTTGCGTGAAATTCAAATATTCAGTATTTTGTCTTACACTTTTGCTTTTGGCTGTACCAGGTATTCAAATGTTTCGGGATTGAACCCCCAGAAGAGCTGCAATGTATGCGTCGTTGAAAAGGAGACACCTGAAGCCAAATGTATTTTTCAACTGCAATAAGAGACACCATTTGTGAACGTAGCCGTTTGAAATATGTTGTTGAAAAGGATGAAAGAGTAAACAAGCTATATAAACAGTCATATAAATGTTCAGTCCATATGGTGTTTGTCGGAAGCACACGATACATATGTAATTGTATTAGACATGCCAATGGTTGTCTTTCATGTTCTGAGATGGAATTGAAGCTCACCAACAAAGTGTCAAAAATGTTTTCAAATTATTGTCAACATCCTCCAGTATAGAGTTGAGCAGAATATTGCACCCTGGAAATATAGAATATGTAATTTGCAGTGCTAAGAAAATCCAGTACAATTTGGCTGTTCCAGTGGTGTTCATACTGTTGGCCATGTCTTAAATTTAATCATTCTGCAGACTCTATAGTAGAATGTAACTATTTGTGACTATAATTTCTGCTAGTTTCCGAACCAAAGGCTTTGATGCACACCGAGTGTTCCCAATCAGACAGCACGGCAGGTCCTCACAACATGACTTGCCTGAAAATGTGGTGGGCAGATGTGGGCTGTCTGGAGAGGGGTTGGAGAAGTCCTACAAATATTGACAGTACCAACTTCTGGAATTCATTGAACGTTGGTGAAGTTAAGTATGCGATGAAGAAGCACCGAGCACATGCAGACGAAAACGATGTCATGTACAAGGTGATGTGTTTTGGACGCAACTACTTTGGTAATTTTCTTATTTAGCTGCTGTATATCTATGTAACTGTTTACAACAAAGAACAAAAACAAAACCGAAAGAACCCCCCCCTCAAAAAAAATACAAAACAAAACAAAAAAAAAAAAAAAAAAAAAAAAAACCTAAATAAATGAAACAAAGAAAAAAAGCCAAAAAAACAAAAAGAAAAAAAAAACAATCAGGAGCAAAATGAAACCGTATTTCATGATGATTTTTTTTTTTTTTTTTTTTTTTTTATAAAAACAAGATATTATATCCAATATTATGCTCACAAGATTGAAACCTAACCAAGTGTTAACTTCCGTTTGCACCACCTATTCCATACGGTTGTCAATATTTTGGGCTAGCGAAATCAACACCTATGGCTGAAAGGTGGTGTAATTGAATGGCATTTATGCAAGAGAGGTTTGACTCTGAAAACCGTACCTTCAAGGATCTGATATATGCATGCTTGCCTGCGTCTGGGCCAGGCATCCTTTATAGAGGCGCCTTAGAGCTACCGAAACGGCTGTGAACTGCGGATCTAGCGAGAATATGGTGATGAGTAAAATTACTGAAAGCCAAGTGGCTACAGCATCCCTTCAAAGTCATGCTTATTTATTCTTAGTGGTAGTATTATGCCACATTGAATGTTCTTAATAAAGAAATGCCTTGGCTACATATAACATTGAGGTTATATCGACTGCCAAAATGTCCTTAACATAAATTATCTTGCAGATGAGTGTCATGAACGTGAGTCAAACAAATTGTATGCGCATTTCCTTGGTCCTTTCCACATAAATTGTTTGCTTCGTTGGTGGACAGGAGCAGGATGTTATGAGACGGGTTTAGCTGGCCCTCTCAGCAATCCACAGGGTGTAGACATTTGGAATGGGTGGAGGTTGGAAGCTGTTAAACAAAATATGACGAATTTCATGGAAATGGCACGGAGGACTGACTTGACCGGGAATATGTATAAGCCACTTTGCTATGGATATATTCAAACACGTAAGTGGATTTCCTGAGCCTGGCAGACCTTTTCTTTTGATATGGCTAGATTGTACTTGATTTACTCTTTCAGTGGTGGTCAGTCAGTTTGTACAGCTTTCCTTGGTGCAATGCGTCCAAAGCGAGAGGAAGAAAGAGATGCTGCCATGTTCCATTATATTCTGTTGGTTATAGGCATCCTAGTGCTTGAGTGAAAGGTCTTTTCACAGATAATAATAATATACTTTGTGTTTTATAATTCAGAGAAGTGCATCTTAAATAATGTGACTAAAGTCGCAGTTAGTGGTGAAAGAGTAAAACACAAAAGTCAAGAGAGAGAGAGAGAGAGAGAGAGAGAGAGAGAGAGAGAGAGAGAGAGAGATAGAGAGAGAGCAAGAAAAACAAAGTGACTATGGGAACTATGGGAACGGCCCGTCTTCAGCTGACATTACCATTCAACGCATAAGCCCTTCTGTAGTCCTGAGGGCATAAGGAGTTACGAGAGGAAGAAAAAAATGTGTCTTTCCATTCAAATTCCCATACAATTACATGGTAATGAGTATAAATGCATGCATTGACTATCAGGTTCCCAAATATATATAAAAAATGTTATAGTTCAGTTACCCAGAGTGTCAGCACATAGTGAACAATTTTAATTGATACTCCCATAAGCGACAAATGCATAAAGATTCCAAACAATTTGTGTGATGTTTTTGTGGAAGTCCAACACAATAATTCCTTTTGAAAAGTGCAAAATTGCTGGGCCACTTATTGAACCAACGCAAGGTACATTCACCAGAAGTGCAGCTGTTAATAAGTTTTGGAAAAGAAGTAAAAAAATGTGAAAGTGCACAAGAATTCTTCAGAAATAATTAATATAAAATTGCAGCACCACCTGTTGAATAAATTAAGAAATGGGGGTTCCCAGAAGTGTCAATTTTATAGGCATTGGCAGGGCGGTTCCAGAGAAAAAAAACTTTGTTTTTGTTTGTTTTTCTTCGGGGGGTGGGGGTGGCAAAAAACGGAACAAAATAATAATAACAACAACAATAATAATAATAATAATAATAATAATAATAATAATAATAATAATAATAATAATAATAATAATAATAATAATAATGATAATAATAATAAAAATAATAATGACAATGACAACGACAACGACAACGACAACAATAACAATAACAATAACAATAACAATAAATAATAATAATAATAATAATAACAATAATAATAATAATAATAATAATAATAATAATAATAATAATAATAATAATAATTAGAAATAATAATTAAAAATCAGGAAATTGAAAAAACTTGATCATTTGAACAAATTTAATAGAGCTCTTCCAAATGTACATTCCCATCAAGCTTCAAGTGAATCCGAGTGATTTTGGGGGGAAGTTGAAAATGTAAATTTCCATTGCAATCACAACTGACTGACTTCGTTATCAATAGGAATGAAGAGCACTAATCGACAAGTGCCCAAAATATATAAAAAAAAATAATAAAAAATAAAGGAAAAAACATCTGGAGAAGTCAGGGTTCTAGAGCATCTCTGCATAGCGACTGGTTATTGTCACTAAACCAGACACTTCAAATCTATAACCATTTAAAAAAAAATTCTGAGTGAAGGTTTTGGAGAGGTGAGAGTAGGGCCTTAACATATAAAAAGTCGCAGCACCCCTTTTTGAAAAATAGAAGTTCTAGGTGTACCTAGATGTGTCTCTTTGCAATTTCACAGCAATTGTGCGAACGGTTTTGGAGAAGCTTTTTACAATTTGAATTGTTTCGAGATAGAAAGGTCATAAAAATCCACAATTTATTGGACCGTCACCATTTGAACAAACTTTGTAAAAACGCACATGGGCCGCATCCCTACAAAGTCACAACCGAATGTGGTCGGTGGTTTTGGAGGAATTAAAAATGCGAATCGTGGACGGACGGACGGACGGACGGATGACCGACGACGGATCGTATTATAACCACAGGTGACTTGGCACCTGACTTATCAACGCTACCTTCGTCCATTTTAGGACTGCATATGGAGTGGTTAACTGTATTTCTTGTATGAAAAGCTGTTGAACATGCCATATCTATTAAGTATTGTTTGTATACTGTTTCGGTACAGAAACGGGAGTTGCTTTGAAGTATTTTTGCCTATCATGTGCTTGTGGCCCAATCATTTAGGCATTCAAGCATCAAGTATAGCCTTCTTATACACACAAACACACACACACACACACACACACACACACACACACACACACACACACATACATACATACATACATACATATATATATATATATATATATATATATATATATATATATATATATATATATATATATATATATATACAGAAATATTCTGAATGCCTCT
Source organism: Hermodice carunculata (assembly GCA_964020975.1). NCBI lineage: Eukaryota > Metazoa > Annelida > Polychaeta > Eunicida > Amphinomidae > Hermodice > Hermodice carunculata. The sequence goes on from OZ026621.1 coordinate 38,723,561, forward strand.
CTTCATGTATCATACGTCCATTGATATACATTATTTTCCATTCAGCCCTTGAGAGGTCCTTTTCATTTGAAGGTAGCAAGTATGTCGTTGTAGACCTACGACCATCTAACGTCACTTGGATTGCAGCTGAGAAGGATTGTCAGAGGAGAAAGGGACATTTAGCATGCTTTGAAACCGAACAAGAATATATTTTTTTACAAAATAAAACTGGGCATTTATCATTCATAGGTATGTAACAACAATTGCAACATGTACATTGAGACTTGCGTCATTAAAAGGTTTCAGTTTTTAATTTTGCAAATATATAAGACAAATATTCACACATTTGATTTTCCTTATCATTTGGGGCTAGGAAAGAGTCCTGGTGCAGACCAAATCTATCTAGATGCCGCCCTAGACAAGTTCCAGCTATCAAAATCATCCAGGCTTATGCAAATAGCACCACTTGTATTGATTGCTATCTAACATAGCAGTACTTGGCGTTCTACAGGCCTACAACGTATGTACATACTGAAGCAATCGATCAGGGAATGCTGTATTTAAACTTCTTCCTACCCTGCACCCCCATTAATAATAATAATAATAATAATAATAATAATAATAATAATAATAATAATAATAATAATAATAATAATAATAATAATAATAATAATAATAATAATAATAATAATAATAAATAAAGATTGAATAAAAAGAGGGGGAGCGTGAAAATCCAAATCTTTGATTATCCATTGTAAACAACGTTTTCTTCATCCAAAGGTAAGCGTAAACCAAGTGTATCTGAAGAGCAATTCTAATGTACAACCGCCTTTCTTGGCTACACAGGATATTTTACACCATATCGAAAGGTGAACAACACTGGTCCTGGCATTCTGACTAATTTATTCGATGCCACATTACAGGCTTGAATGACCAAGCAGTCGAAGGAGTATTTCGCTGGTCCTTTGGGAAACCATTAACATTTTCGCGATGGGCCAGCCATAGATTACTAAGATCAGACAGGCAAAAGTCAAAACGGTGGACAAAAGAAGAGTTCACAGATTGTGTGGCCATGACAAAAAAAGGTTGGCACCAGATACTCTGCATAGAGCAGTATAATGCTCTCTACACCTGTGAGGTTCCTTATAAACATGGTAAGAATATGATATCTCATTGTACACCACAGCCAGGGTGTTATGCTCCTTAAATACGGCACTATTTCATGTAGATGAAGCTTCAAGATTTTTCTACTTGATCAAGGAGATTATACAGTGATACTGCATGTATTATCAGCAAATGAATATATATATATATATATATATATATATATATATATATATATATATATATATATATATATATATATATATATATATATATATATATATGTATATATTCATACATATGGGGGGCTTCAAGAATCTTTTTGTTCCTGTTTTTCTTCCCTACAGAAATGAAAGTGTATTGCAAACGAAGATATGAACATGAAGATTGGACGGCTTATGGAATCAATGTTACAAGTGGGATTAAATTGTATCATCGGGTGTAGAAGTGTCAAAATAATAAAACAAATCGCGTAACTTTCTGACTTCATGCCAAAATCTTCGTCTCATGTCACTGTTCTCTTGAGGAAACTATAATGTGTCCCTTGGATTTTTTGTGTGTATGGGGGTTGGGGGGTTGGGTTGGTTTGTTTGTTTGTTTGTTTGTTTGTTTGTTTGTTTGTTATTTTTTTTTTTTTTTTTTTTTTTAGGTTTTTTTTTTTTTTTTTTTGTGTTTGGTTTTTGTTTATTGTTTTTTTATTTCACAAAGGCTCCAAGATGAAAGGGACCACTCGTTTTTCCACACAAAGATGGATACAATTTCATCGTTTGCTAGTGTGAACATTTAGATAATTGGTCATTCAGATTGATTTTACTATTGAAAATGCAACTCAATTGGAAAATTAAATCCAACTTTGTCTAGGCAGATTACTTGAACTGATGTCGGTACATGGTACTAAACTAACAGTTGTTAATTTAATGCCATAGTTCAAAAAAAAAAAAAAAACTAGAACTAACATAATAATTTTAGGTTCACCGTTGATACTGAGGACCTAACTCAGTCGCTAAATTTATTATTCAGAACATCATTCCAAAAGTGCCATTTTAATGGACGAATATAACAAGTTTCAGTGGACCACTGCACGTGTATGTTCTATTTATTTTGGTATGGTAATGGTCCAAAATGGTTGAACAGCCATCAGCCTTGCTGACCGGCCCCAGACAACGACGAAGTCATGTGACCGCAAGGGAAAATGGCGCCACGCTTGATTCGATGCACATGTCAATCGAACAGACACACCGAAGGAACTAGTGCCGTTTAAACAACTTTTTGCCGTTACAGTGACTGATGGCATTATTGGCGATCTAGAAGTACTTTTGCACGATGTGATTTAACTAAATGGAGAGTGAACTGTGTCTACTTGACAAGGCTCCATCGTCCTGACTTCAAAGCTTGTCAAAACTAAACAGGATTAACCACCTTGCGTCACTGAACAATGGACATTATTTCTGTGTTTGCGAATGAATTAATGTTTTCCAAGCTATTGTGAGCCATCTATTTGATGATGCTCACTGGGGTATATATGTAACTTAAGTAATTTTTTTTTTTTGGCTAACTAAGGCGGCTACGCGAAAGGAGAGTCCACTCTGGCTTGTACGCCAGGTTGATCATCTTTGCAGCAATGGGATTATTTGATAGTGATCTGATACTTTTTGTGATAGGCAGACAGCGGGAGGGGGGGGGGGACAATAAACCCGTGCGTGCATGTGTATTACGCGGTCCGGTCGCTTGCGGCTTTTGATATTGCGCATATACTCACGCAAACTATAATGTACCAGCTTTGAAACTTGAGGAAATATTACAACTTACATTCAAATGAATCAGTGGATTTGATATTTCATAAGTCCCAGCAGCACCCTTAGCAGGGTGTAAGCGAGTACACTCCAAAGTGCTCTGAATGTCATTTTCCATCGTTTGCGAGTGTATTCGACCGCACGGGAAGCCAACATTCATCAGCTCACCGTTTGCCCGCATTGCCTGTTTACCTGCAAGCGTGTATATACATTTCATTGCAAACGAAATTCAATACGTGCGACTGGTTATTTTCATTTTGTGTTCAAAATGATTATTTCCCTCTCATACGGATCAAAATCTTATAACCGCCCTTTTTGTCGCACTCTGAATGATAAAGTCCGAAATTTACACAAAAACTAAAGTAATTTTGTCCGATTGCAGCCTCAATGTTTCTCTTCGACCTCTGTGATATCCTATACCGCTGGGAAGCGCAGGAGTTTGCCTTTTTTGCGTAACAAGTTCTCCAATCGGTTAAAAATTAAGAATTCCTGGGATATCACTAAAAATTAGAGTAAAATTCGTCAGTGCTTTTTTGAGGGAAGTTTCGCGGCCTGTCATTGGAAAATTTAGACACGTGGCATGCACCATCCAATCAAATGCGTCTAATCCCATGTGCTGCCACCATGTCCCCAATTCAGAGGATGAACACGACGCGTGCACGTACAATTAACTAGATCCAGGACCTACTTCCTTTTATGTTGTAGTTCCACAAAGAGACTTGGATTGAACAAATTGTTAACACAGAATAAGGCACGAGTGAAGTTGTGACGGAGAGCAAATAAAAAAAAGAAGAAAAATACGTAGATTCGTCACCAGATAGTAACGAAGCCCCTGTGAATACAATGACGACTGTGCTGTTATCGTTCTGCGTGATCGATCGCTATATGTCGACATGATACATTAATATTGGAACAGTGAACTGAAATTTAGTTTCATTGAAAAGTACAAATAGAGCAAGTCTGTAACAAAGAACCAGATACGAGTAAAATCCATGACGCATGGCGGAAAAAAACGGGATGTTGTGGTAAATCATGCCCGTAATCATACAGACGCTTTTATTCTGCCACCAAAGTTGTTTTGAATAACTGTAACTGCACTAAAGGCTAGACATTTTAATTCTCCAAGGGTACCTTAACTTTGGGTAAACTGACATGCAAACTGCACAGCAATATCAGTCAATAATTTGTGGCAAACTTTCTGGAGGTCACTTTCAGTGAAACTTGAGACAAAAAAAACTTGCACGTTCAATACTACATATTGATTGTTGCACAAGTAATTAAACGATTGCCTTGTGGAGCCTTCTTTGGCTAACACTACATTGCACGCTGACAGTATACAGCCTAGCCCAGATCGAACGATCTCAGAGTATAAAGCCTGCCACCCAGGTGAGTATTGCAAAACTAACTGTCAAACCAGACGTGGACCCAATTGCCGGCTGCCATTTTGAAAGTGTGTTGTCAGTCATGGTTAGGTGACCGTTTAATCGCTTTACGTCCTCCCTTTGATCCTTGGAAGCGGCAAGATAAATGTCTACCTTAGTAACGCTTTTTTTTTTTTTTGTTTTTTTTGTTTTTGTTTTTGTTTTTTTTTTTTAATTTGGCCTTTCCACTCTTTCTTCCGTGACTCATGGAGCTCAAAAAAATGAAGAAACTGTGTAACATCATGGTACCAACTTCAAAATTTTACAAAATTGTATAAAATTAATTTTACCCCTAGACACAAATTGGGTTCCAGGGGAGTGGTCTATACCCACTCACAGAACAGCGCAAAATGTCTGAAAATATCTCTAAATTGATTCGATGCTCTGTTTTTACAAATCTTGACGGCCTTACGATTGTGAAAATATACTTTTATGGGTGAAACGATGAATTGATGTGAGCTGGACGAAGTCAAAGTCGGCAGAGTCTGCAACGCGCCTGAAACCATCCTGGCACCTTAAGTCGAAATGAGATCGATTGTACCCGTTGTAAACTGTCATTATAAAGCTGACTGAAAATTGTTTGAACTTCTAAAAGTGCACAAAGGCCCATGATGTTCTGGACAGCATAATAGGTATAGATAAATTTATAACTAGCTTAAAGCGGTTAAATGGAAATGGACTGTGTTAACTAATCTAAAGTAAAGGAAAGACGGGATTCTATGCAAAAAAAGGTAAAACTATCAATAAAGATGTGACAACATAAATTAATCAATCAAAAAAGCAGGACAGAAAATTCTGTAGCTGGCCGACTACGTGCAATCAGGCTGTATTAACATTATTGGTCTAGTCCGTGAAATGAGGCAGTATTAAGCTGTAACATCACATGGAAAACCCGACTGCTCCCTCGTCAAATTTAGCTGTTTTAACATCACCTTGAACTAATGCAAAATCCAGTCAAATTGCGGTACCGTACGCACTCATGTGTACATTCGCTTTGAAAGAGCTTTTGTAATAATATCCGTCAGTTAGTCATGACGACGTTGTTTTTAAAGGTCAGAAAAACTTGTATAGTCGTACGGGCAGTGCGGTGTTTACGTGTTGTGTGCGGGTGTAGCATGCAACAGTGAGCGTATACAATACCACGTGACTAACTTAACTGGTGACGTAGCACAGACACTTCTATCCGCGCCACGGGGAAGAACGTGTAACTAAACCTCTCTTTTTTCAATGCAGCTCTGGTCTGGTCCATTTGGCTGCAGCGGCAAGAACACGATGTCTCTGCTATAATGACGTCAATTAATCATCCACATACAGCTCTTTTTTCAAGCAAACCAATGAAATGTTCAAAATATGCTTGGCATCTTGTATGCTGAAAGATTTAGTTACAATTTGTCGTAAGCTTTTCTTTTTTTTTCTTTTGAATCATTAGTTTTGCCATAGAATTTCAATTCGCCCTGCAGCATACCCGAATGAGCCCTTGTTCCTGTCAATTCTATTCTTGCAGCGTATGTAGAGGCATAAGATTCCAGTTACTATGAATAGCGGTTTTTTTTTTTTTTTTTTTTTTAAACTGAGCAAGAAAGGTAACTTTAAGCAGGTTAACCCTAGGCTAGGCTTCGTAATATATACAGTATATCTTGCTACTCTTCCATTCCAAATTGATTTTTAAAGTGGAACATCTGAAGCCAGCACCTTTGGACAACCTCAGATCACTTTTCATATGTTTGGATAGCTTGATACTTAAATTACATGCTCCCAAAAACTCAGAGGTGTGAACATGGAATTTATATGAGAAAATTTGATCTCAAAACTGGGCAGAAGCATGAAACATTGTTTTTAATTTACTTCATATTTTGTTGTATGAAAGTAGCATATACAAAGATTTTTTTCAATCTAATTGTCACTAAGCACACAACTGATTTTATATTTATACCCTAATGCCGATATATTAAATCAAGAAATGAGTATAATGTTTACATATATTATATATTGCTGTTTGCTTACTTGAATGCGTATGTTTTAGAATGCTTGTTTACCACACAAGGATTCAACTATAATGGAGTTACGAATCATACTTCAAGCGGAAAACCATGCCAAAGGTGGGACATGATGCATCCTCATGCGCATATTTTCACCGATAGCTCATTTCCTAATGACAATTATAATCGCAAGAAAGCATCTAACTACTGCCGAAATCCCAACAGGAGTAGCCATCCATGGTGTTTTACTACGGAGAGAAGATTCCGCGTTGACGTCTGCGATATACCTCAGTGCGACTCTGGTAATAATTATTGTTAATTATCTTTCTTTTGAAATGGCCGAAAGACACTTTTTTTTCTTCAAAATTTGTAATTCCGTCGTAAATCACTCTTCTAATGCAACAAGGTCTCATTCAGGGCCAAAGTGCTATACCAACATAAAAGATTTGTCTCCGGACTACAGCTACATTTATTGATTCATATAGGCTTGGCCTGTTTCACAATCTATGTAAAAGATAAGAGTCTATACTTATTCCTTATAATATATTTAAATCAAGAACAGTAACGTCATTAAAAAGCGTCGCCCAAGTATAGCTCTAAATTGTAAGCTACCGTTACTTTTGTCAACCACATTTTGGCATTTGAACCCTCAACCATTTGGTGCCTTCGCCTCATGAGAAGAAAGGTCAGAGACTCATATCTGCCCCATTGGGAGAAATAAATATATGGGCGCACCTGCCTCTGTCACATCAAATATGCTATTCATTACAGCAAAGCACAGATAGAGTGATATGAAGCTACACTTATCCCAGATAAACTAGATGTTTTGCCTGAGCAAAAATTTAAAATAACTGCAAAAATAAAAACATTATTAATGTATACATATTTGGACACATGCACGTATAGCACAACAACAACAACAACAGCAACAACAACAAAAAACAAAAAAAAAAAAAAAAAAAAAAACAAACAAAAAAAAAAAAACAACAAAAAAAAAACCACAACAACTGCATGACAATTATATTCTTAACTCCCCTCAACAAGATAAACCAGCACATGAAATAACTGATTTTAATTTATGACGGTTGGCGTTTTTTTACCCTTTATGGCTAATATTCAGAATCGAATATAATAAATGGTAACCCAAATATCGAAAAATTCCAAAATTGGCCTGCTCCTATTCGTTTCCATCAGAGTGAACAACCTATTAATACCTTAATATATCACCCAGATAAATCGTTTTTGCATATAATCCATACAGGGGAACGTATAAAAAGAAGGGACATGATAATGTTATACTTAAACATTAACGATACATGTGATACCTTTTGTGCAAAATATTTTCTCATAACTCATGCAATGTATAAATGTCAGTTTTACTTAAAAGAAACTACATTAAATAATCTTTGACATATATATTTTTCACAAATTTCCCCAGATACAAAATATAGCCTCCTTTATTTTTTTGTCTGTTACTTTTTCTATGGGAAAAGCAAACCAGAACTGACCAATTCAGTCGAACAATTTGTAATTTTGGGTTACGCCATCATTTAGATATATAACGATCCTTTAGTGTGTAGATATATTATCTAGTCATTCATCTCGCACCATATCAATGGCACAAGCATACTGCCGGTGTAGATATTTTATGAATTTGATTAGATAACAAGCAACAGATTAGGCAACAAAAACTAAAATAATTTAAAAGTGAACTCAATATATCGTATTCATTTCCCTCCTCAAATGTTCGTATTGGCGGTACCATGGGGTGTGCATTTTATTAGAATCCGCAAACATTATTATGCTTGCTGTGCGCACCGCCAAGTCACTTCAATCTGATTTGTTTTCTATATCTTTCAACAGCACATAGATAAAGGCATTAAAATAATTCAACGTGATGGTGACCATCCTTTAAAATCTGAAAACAAGGATGCTCGGTTTGTGTATAGTATTTAAGGTGGGCTCCTGCGTTTACCGATATTCAAATACGGCTATGAGGCTCAAACAGTTCAACAAATCGGTTTGAATTGTGTACCAGAGATGTCACAGGCACGAGGCTCTAAAGTGGCGAAATGATACTCCTTGCCAGGTTAGCCCTAATAATATCATTTGGCCTTTGAAGTAATGAGGATAAACCTTGCACACGTTTTAAGATGCTGAAACCATCATGTCCCAATCCATTATATGTGCGTTCAACCTCGGCTTATCCTCATTTGTTATCAAGTTAACATGGGCACAATTACATATGACTCCGCTGTGTCATCAATTATTTTGTCAATCAATGAGATTATTTACATGCACACATATTAAGCAAATTTTTTATTAATTTTTTTGTTGTTGCAAAATCCCTTTCTATAAATGCAAAATAGGTAGGCCACAAGCAAGAACATTTGTATGCATTTTATTTGCCGGAGCATTAAGCGCTTCCGAAACATGATAGATCCTCTGGATGTTATTTTTTTCATAGTTTCGGAATTGTATTGTTATAACGAATGAAATCCTATGGTAGTGCGTGACGCCAACAGGCCTCAGATCGTAATTTAGGACTAAATACTCAAATTTGTAAGAATCTTTTGAACTGAAGGATCTATATGGGCATCACGGCCTGGTAAACAGCTTTGTTTGACCCTTCCACAATGTACGTTTCTATCATATTTCATCATGACACGAATGGCGGGTTTTGAAAAAGAAAGCCAAACGACGCACAAAAAGTGTAAACAATAGAAAATCGAAGGGTCACTTGTGTTAATGGAAGTCTAGGTCTATCTAGGAAAGTCTCTGTGCAATTTCAAAACGATCGGCCAACGGATTTGACTCTGTTCATCTTTCAGTCCACAAAGCTTATGAAATCAGTCTGCATCTGTTGTCCATCTGTCCATCCATACGACTGTTACGAATCCCTAAATTGGTTGATGGAATGCTTCCATTTTGCACATGGGACTATATGCCAGGTAGTGCTAAGCTACCTTGGCGAAGGAGATGATGATGATGATGATGATGATGATGATGATGATGATGATGATGGTGATGGTGATGATGATGACGATGATGATGATGATGATGATGATGATGATGATGATGATGATGATGATGATGATGATGATGATGATTATGATGATGATGATGATGATGATGATTATGATTTTAGTTATTTTTTTTAGCATAAGAACAACATGGCCAATTGTTTTTTCGTACACCAGGTCACTTAGAGCCACTTAATTCTTATGGTGGCGCTTTCATTCTTCCTTTTTTTCAATGATCTTTGTTGTTCTAAGCTATTTGCCACTTTTCCGGAGAGGCTCATCAGAATTTTTTGAAATGTTATATCTGAATATTGCCTAACTAACATGATGCATATCTTCAAAAAGAAGGTGGATACAGTGAGGCAAACCTTTTTTACCAAGTGCCATTGAGTGCTGTGACAAGGGTAAAGTCCAGTATAGTGCACGTATTTCAATGTTGTTGCCGAGTCAGGAAATCTGACATAGTGGCATATATCTCTGAAATGGTGGAGCCGAGCGCCATGTTTACTAACAGAGGGCAGCACCTTACATTAAGGTTTAGGAAGGCTGCCATTTGCAACACGTGGAACCAGTATGCACGGCATGCAGGACGCATCTGCAGGGTTAGTGCAGCCTTTATACCTGTAGCCTGCAGCCTTAGTGAATGATATAGCCCTAAGTGCTCAATCTTTGTTAAGCGCTGCTGACCAGCTTATGAAAAATGTGTACACAAAGGTACAATCGGCCCAATTGGTGATGTGTGAAAATGGAGACGAGATTTTACAGCATTTTGTGAACACCAATCTTTCTTTTCAGCCAGAGAGAATAAGCAACAGGCCTCTGAAACCAGATAGGAGGATCTTTTATATTTTGTATAGCTTGATTCGTTGACTGTGGGTGCATTTGGGATCCAAATCGAAACTTTTAAGTCTTATTTGTTGTAACAAATGTAGATACATCTGCAGACGTAAAGCAAGTAGATTTAAATCAAATGAAGTCCGTTTTATTTAACGGATTTGTTCACTGGTATTGATTGTTCAGTATTGATTGTTCAGTCAACTACAATACAACGGTTATACAAGCCCGGCAACACAATTGTAAGGCAAAATCGTCCTTCTCACCAAGCCCCAAAAGGGGGTCGCTCATCTTTAAGTATGACCCTATATATATATATATATATATATATATATATATATATATATATATATATATATATATATGTATATACGTATGACGTTGAATATACCCAACTGCACAAATCCAATCTACTTATAAAATGCTGCTATTTTCTTTCTTGGACATGCAGCAGTGTTGTATTCCATAACGCAACAGTTGGGCCACCATGATCATCATATCATAATAACGTATATTTGTTTGCCACATCTTCGATGTGTTCATTTATGGTCGGACAATTTCTGCTACTTGTGCAGTACAACCACGTAAATTAAAGGTATTTTGATTTACAAGGTGACTGAAGATGTCCGATTTTGTGACTGTGTTGTATGCGCTAATGTTGTTACTGGTATATGTTTGTCAAAATCATTGATTCTACAGTTAGCAAAGCTGCAGATCCATACCAGAGCAGCACAGGACCAAATATACTGAAATATAACTATTTGAATAAGCTTGGCAGATATTCACCTCAGGCACATAATTATTCTTCAAAGACGCCACTGAGATCATGCTCAAATTACAGGCAAATGTACCTTGTGGAAGGATCAAAAAAAAAATTCTTCCCCATGTAGCAGTACTATAGATCAATGGCAAATTACGTTTTCAATGTTGATACTCATTGGGTAATTTGTATATTCCTGTTGATAAGATCACAAGTGGATAGGTATTGCAAAAGTAATTGACATTTTGACTTCTTCTATAACCGCGTCTGAGGATTTATTTCAAGCGCGGTGGGGAGATAACACGTGCACGTCTTTGCTCAGCTTGTTTCAAATATTTTTTTACTTTGTTCAACTTAGCAGGGCCTGCCCTTACGGCCCACTTGATTCTTTCCCTGCGTGATGTGATTTTCTTTCTTATGTCGGAATACTTTTAGCTTCACACAATCATAATATGCTCACTGCCAATCATTATACGCAACATATATAATACGGGGCATGTAATCTGCACGTTTTGATACATGGAAGTGACTCAAAATACAACCAATCATTTTTTATTTTTCTGTATTCCCTAACTCTGTGGAACACTTAAAGTTTGAAATGTCTTGACCCTTCTCTTTAAGGATAAAACAAAACAAGACCACACCATTAATATTGACCAATAGGAGTTAACACTTTTAACAAATGCAAATGTACA